>PVIR01043868.1:0-11645 GCA_004026965.1 Petromus typicus
AAAAAAGTCTGAAAAATTTTTTTAGCCTTTTTTCTTTCTCTTCCTGTAACTTCCATTATAAATATATTGACATTATCAGTGTATTTCTTAAGTCTCATTTGGTCTATCAAATTTATTTTTTATGTTACATGTTCAAAATTTCTTCCTTTTAGAGCTGGGATTTAGCTCAGTGGCACTGCACCTTCCTTACATGACAAAGGTCCAAGTTCAACCTCTAGTACCTCAAAAAAAAAAGAGAGAATAAAACATCCACAAAATTTCTTCTTTTAATCAGATTCATCATTTTTGATGGAAACATTTTGTACATATATTTAACATATTCTTTGTTCTTTCTTCCCTCCTCAAAAGTGCTGCACTTATGTTGTTGTTTGTTCATTGTCTATTGTATCAGGATTAATTTTTTGGCATTTGTCCTTCCCTCGTAAGTTGACAGTAGTGTGCTGCTCAATTTTTGATGTCTTGTTCCCATGTCAAAGAAAGTTAACAGCTATAGATTACAAACCACTAATTGGTCAAAACCTGTCACTGAAACAAAGGTAACTTATTCAATAAATGCTTCTGGAAAAACTGGACCTGGTCATATTAAAATTCCAGAAAGTGTTCCATACTTTGCTGGTAATATGAGTAAAACATCGGTGAATTCACCTTATTTATTTCTTTGGTATCTGGTCAGGAAACTTATGGAAAATTTGTATGTCATTCTTTATCTTCAATATATTTGTTTAAAATTATTTCATGTTTGTTGAAAATATATATGCTAGTAGATTTGCTTTATTTTGGCTCATTTAATTTATAGAGTGGCTTATCTTAATTTCAGCTACCTTCATTTAGTATTTTTAAAACATCTTTTCCTCTTACAGATAGATACCTAGCAAGTGAGATGGGTATCCAAAGATGAAGGGGGTGGGGAAGGAAGGGAAAAAAAGAGGAGGTGAAAAAAATTGTATGTAATTATTATGTACAACACATTTTTAAAAACTTTAATATTTCCACAAACATCCATTTTATGTATTTAAAATTGTCTAGATTGTCATGGTGTCATGTGTTGAAAACTATTTTATATTTTATATGATGCTATAGCGATTATTATTTAAGGAAAGACTCCTTTATACTATGACAATTATTTTCATAAACAATTTAGATGTAATTTAATTGCTAGTTTCTACCATCTTCCATTCTAATAGGGTACAAATCTTAATCTCAAGATTAAAAGCTATCTTGCATAATTATAATTACTGGAACACATACCAGAAACCAACAGGTAGAGGAGGAAAGGTTTGTTTCAGCTCACAGGCTGTAGAAGTTGGAGTCTATAACCATCTGGCTCCAAGGTGAGGTGGAATGACAGAAGATCAGGGGTCATATGGTATGGCCAACAGGAAGCAATGCCAACTTTCCTCTTTCCCTTTTTTATTCTGTCTGTGCTACAAGCCTATTAGCTTTTGCCTTTCATGGTCAGAATGTGTCTTCTCTCTGCAGTAAATTCATCATCCACCCCTAGAAGTGTGCTCACCCTATCTGTGGACTGACCCAGTATCATGCCCATGATCTACTCACCCAAAAGCCCCACCATGAGCATAGGATGCTTTAGGGTAGTGATGGGTAACCTATGGCTTTGTGTTTTTGTTTCCCTTTAAGAATAAAATATTAATGCATGGATTGTTTTATTCTAAATTACAACCTCAGTATTAAGACTCAATGACCATTTGGCCCTTTGTAATAAATGAGTCTGGGATTGCACTTTAGGCATTTGTCTGTAGAAGTTGTGCCCCGCTACTTTAGGGGATATCTACATATGAGCATAGAAGTATCTACAGTATAGTACTAAAGAAAGGAATTTGTTCACAAATTACAATGATATAACTAAACTCTACCTTTAAAAAAGTAGCTTACAGTTTCACAATGACAAATTAAGAGAAAATTCATAAACTTCCTTAAAGTAAAATGTGTGTATTTACTGTAGCTTAACATTTTTCCTTGATTTTTCAATCACTGTCACTAAAGCTATGCATTCTCATACTCAAGACAACTGGAATTAGACAAGCCATATTTCAGTACAATTAGATATTTACTGTGACTTGTTTGACTTTTCCAACATATTGACTTTGTTCCATTTTCTTTTAAACTGTCTAGCATATCAGGTGAAGGACAATTTCCATTGAACAATAATGAAAGATCATCAAATTACATTAAAAGATACATTTAAAATTTGTTTACAGCTGTTCCCATCGATATTCTTCACACTGAAACCTTTCTCATAGAACAAAAAACTATTTTTATTTTCTGCAGCCTCTGCTAACAATGGGACTAATTAATGGCAATTATGATGGCTTCCTTTATTAAAAGACCTGTTTCTTTTGTTTTTAAAATGTAGACAGGCCCCCTAGTTACTGCAGCAATTGTCTTTGTTCTATAAGCTCTGAAAGTGAAATGTTTCATGGATATAGACGTATATTGCTTATGAAGTAGGTGAATAAAAGGAAATGATTCATATGGAATTAAAACAAAATTTACAGTTAGTGTATGGCTCAGAATCAGATCAATAGAATCATAGTTCTTAGATAAAAAGGTGATGTCAATATGACAATATACATTCAGAGATGTTTGAGAATATTTCAGTTTCCTTCCTAGCAACCTAGTGATCAGTGTTATTTTAAAATGTAATTAATTTCTTTACATATTTTCAGTCAACTTCTGCAACCAAAGAAACCCAGTTGTATATGCTTGTCAAAAACAATTAACCCTGATCAATAAGAGCTGTCCTAAACATTTATTTGAAAAAACAAGGTTAGCACTATTTACACTGGCGGGAATCCTCACATTAACAATTTATAGTTCTCTAATGCTTTTATTTATAAAAAATGAAACATTCATTTTGAAATAGTTTCTAAGTTCAGGGTAGTAATGGAATGCATACTCTTTGCAGCAATTTCAATCTCTGTTAGAGAATTTTAGCTATTTTAATATAAACATGACAGAGAAGAGAAAGCATCAATAAACTCTACAACCACATGTTTTCTATTTGAGGAATGTGGCTGGCTGATCACTTACTGCTCTACTCCATAGGAAATAGACTTGAAAAGTGTATTTTAAGTGCTTAAAGAGGGAAAGGGTTGAATAATTACAAGTTTAATTAGTTAAAATCTGGAAAGACAAATCCTTTGCATTCCAAAACTGTCAGCTCTCACCTATCTTAAGTTCTTGATTGAGCTTACAAAGTAATTAGGCAAAGTATTCCTTAGAAAGCTATATTTGCATGTTAAGTTATGGTATAATTTAGTCTATGTTAAAAGTGTATTTGTGAGAGAAATATTTCTATTAGCATGATATAAAATTACAGATGTGTCAATAATTAGTGTGAAAGAGTAACTTTATCCTTTAATACTATTTTCTAAGATACCTTGAGCCTAAAGTATAGAAATATGAGTTGAAATCTAACCATCAGAAGTTCACTACTTATTTTGGTGCACTATTGTTCTCTTCTTTCAAATTCCCATTAAAAAATTATGTTTCCTATCCTCATGCAACAACCAGAATTGTCATATATAAGATAAACACTGAAAGATTCTTTAGCTTAGCAACAATTTTGTATTTGATGTTCTATTTGTTTTAAACTTAATTTAAGAATCAAATACTCACTAGTAGGCCTACCATATAGACAGACAGACAGACAAGGTGATAGAGGAAGATGAGCTTCCAGTACCATCAACTCCCTACACCCAAGGGCAGCTGCCCACCGAGTCTCTGTGGTGAACATTAAAGCTTTAAAGATAAACTCATGAGTAAATTTCATGTTTTATACACAACAGAATTAAATGAACAGGCAGAGTGCAGAATTGAAAAGCAACTGATGGCTTGTGAACCCACTGGGCAGCCTGGGATTTAGGGAATGGGCAGGGGGATAGTCATTGGTTAAAAGTAAATTCTGATGGACAAGGGTCACTGGTCACTGGGAAGTTCTGTGCTGAGTCCAGGGAGCATCATGGCTTCCCCAGGAAACCACATGGTGGTGATATCTGGGGGTATCATTAGCTTGTCACGAGGGAGCCAGCTGTCTGCTGAGGTGCCCAGAGAATTTTCACAAATCGCTACTCAGTTGAGATCCTCAGGCATGTGTGGGGAGAAGAGTTGGGGACAGAGCCCTGACAAGGGCTCCTTCACGTCACTGTTCTGGGCAGCTTTCCATGTGACCCCCATGTGTGTGGATTTCAGTCTCTTAAATAGAGATCAGCAGAGGATCACCTTCCTCCAGCAAAAATCCTCACTTTTTATTGTACGTGGTTAAATACAGTTCATTTCTATCTTCCCCACGTATCTACTGCACAAAACAGGCAACTTTAAACTGTTTACCCTTTTGTTGTCATTGTAATACCAGGGATTGAATCCATGGTGCTCTATGCTGAGCTACATCCCCAGCTTGTTTCATTCTGGGTCTGTCTCACTGTACTACTGAGCTGAATTTGTGCGCTTCTTCCTCCAGTTCAGCAAGGAGCTGATTCAGGTGTGTGTCCACGAGTCAGACTCCTGAATTCTTAAGATTTACAGTTTTATTTATTGTGTGTGGGCGTAGAGAACAGTGATGGGGACTGAGCACAGGGCCTCTCCCTGAGCTACAGCCCCGCACATAGAAGCATATTGTAGATGATAAGAGCCTGCTTTACTGAACACATAATTTATGACATAAATGTAGCCATATACAAAAATATGTACAGATACCTGCAGCTCACACAGCCAGCACTAAGTGTGGGTTCTGAATCTTTCTTCAAGCAGAAGGAACCAGGGTCCCATATGGCCAGTACTGGCAAAGGGAATGTGCAAGAGGAGCTGAGAGTGTCTCTGGCAGAAAGCAAAGAGGAAAACACAGGCTTGTTGAAGGGATGTCGGGCCAACAGCAGAGGCCCCAGGGGCCAAACTTGAGAAAATAAATGAAAGGATAGTGAGTGGAATGTTGGGGCCAACGAGATGCATCAGTATGCAGGGTTCATGAGGGTGAAAATCACTGGTTAGTAAGTCTCCACAGGGGAGGGCACAGGGCTTCCTTAGTGATTCTACTGATGTAGAAGACATGGAAGGAACAGTTCCCATCTGATAGCTGCAGGATGATGGCTGCAGACCACAGCCATCAGTGAACCCTGAAGTGAGCAATGAAATATCACACAAAATGAGTCTTAAGAAACTTCCACTCAGTCCTAGGAGCAACAGTGACATCACAAGAGAAGTCACTGTGGCCAATTGGTTGTCATCAGGAAGGTGACATCAAAGACACAATGTTGCTCTGGAGCTGCTCTTCCTACATGTACAGCCAGAGTCCCGAGGAAATCTGGACCCTCAGGAAGGGGTGATGTACCTGCCAATTGCCTGTGGTCCTCAGCGGTAAGGTCCCAAAGACAGACAGCCACTCTCACAGCTTTGCAGGCAAAGACGGGACTGGGGGCCCAGGAGATCCTGGCTGGGAAGAGACATCAGGACAGGATGGACGCTAAACCTGCAAGCCAGTGGTTGGCATGACACAGGTTGAGCTCCTGCTTTGAAACTCTTGAGTTCTTGTCCAGGTCATAGCAGTGAGGTACCATTCGATAGCTTTATGGGATCTCAAGTGACTTTGAAATAAAAACATTTCTATATTAGCTGGGGATGTAGTTCAGTGGTCCTGGAGCCTGCCTTATCAGTGTAAGGTCCTGAGTCTGATCCTCAGAAAGAGAAATAAAAGATAAAAATATTTTTATATGAAAGTCTTTGTAGCTTTGTGACTGAATAAAGTCTCATTTGGAAATAGATAAGTTATGGGCAGAGGAAAACCAATGAAAAGAGACAGAGGAAAATATATTATATGTATAAGTACATATACACATTTGTATACTTATATAGATATATGTTTCTCATTCATTAGGTAGTTTTATATCAAATCAATAAGCTGTAAAATAGTTTGATTCTCATTTCTTAACAAAATTTCCCGGGCCGGGGAGTTAGCTCAGTGGTTCCGGTGCTTGTCTTGCAAGCGCAAGGGCCCGGGTTCGATTCCCCGGTAACCACATAACAATACTGGGTGTGGAGACCCCCCCAGCAGCAACCAGTAGCACATACCACAGTGCCTGGCGTGGTGGCTCACGCCTGTAATCCCAGCACTCGGGAGGCAGAGGCAGGAGGATTGTGATGTGAGTTTGAGGCTGAGCTCGGGGCCAGCCTGAACTACAAAGCAAGACCCTGTCTCAAAAAAACCTAAAAAAAAAAAAAAAAAAATTTCCCATAAAGACTGAAATTAGAGTTTGCTTTTTCATACTCTCCATGTCAGATGATGTTGATGTGTGCTGAGCTGATCTTCAATCCTTCCCTGTTCTCCCTTCTCCAGTCTCAGCTTCCAGGACATATCACGTGTCCTTATGCACACACTCAGATGTGTAACCTATTTGAGAAGACTCAATTCTTTATACTTTGTAGCCTTATTACCAAGCAGATGCCACCTGACAATTCTTTGGTCCTAGCGGTATTCTTAGGAGCTTTCCTCTATCATAGAGGAGTGTTAAGAATGAAAAAAGCCATGGGTATAGTACCCACGAAATGAGCACAAAAGTCTTCCAAAAGATAGAGAGAAGAATACACGTTTAGGAACACCAGCTCTCAGACAGCGTCAGGGCAATGAATTCCGAATCTTCTAGTCCAAATGCAGAATGAAGAAGCAAACATCCTGGAAATGTTGACTTGTACAGAACAAAGAAATATCTTAATGTAAACTCATTTCTAGATCCCAGGATTGTAGTCTGGGAATTCTCAAAAACCAGCAAAATTTTAGGTAATTATAATCATATTTGGGTCAAGTACAACTGACTGGGACAACAATAATAAGAAGCATAGATAGAAAAGTAAAATATTCCTGTGTTTGAGGGAAGGGTGTCTCGAGAAGAGAGAGCATCAGTTCCTCCACATCATGACTTGGGGAATGAGTTCCTTCTACCCTGGTTTAATGGGAACCTGAAAAAATGCTCCCAACTTTCTTTGAAAAACTAATCACAATACCTTCAACATGGGATGTATTATACTTATTTTGCTTTGAAAAATCCAATGTATTTTGGGGTTCATATTCTATTTTATTTGAGTATTTCTAATATTTTAGCAACTGTTTTCAAGGCCATGGACTTGTACATATACTGACAAAATATATATCTGTACTTTTAGTATCATAAAATCTGAATAAATATATTTTAATTTACTTGTAGGACAGTCATGAGAGCTACTATATATTTAGTAGTTATTTTCTTGCCTCACTGTTTCATATTTAAGACAATAGCTAATGCATATAGAATATGCCTGCAACTCTACTACATTAGAAGTAATGATTAGCTTCCTCAAACCTACAGTTAATCTCCTGCAATGTTAGTTAATATAGTAGAGATGGTGGATTATTGTTGCAAAAATCAAACATAAAATTCAACATATATCTATATCTATCTATCTATATCTATCTATCTATCTATATATGTATGTGTGTGTATATGTGTGTATGTGTACTCATATGCACACATGTAAACACACACACATTTAGTGGTAGCTCAGGTCACAAGCTTTATTTGTTCCATGATTCTGGAAAAGATAGTACTTTTCATGTTCCTAAGGGAGGATGGTTGCAAATATATATATTTCTATTTGATACACAAACACTAACTGTTTTAAATGTTATTTATACAATATGTGTGATAGTTTAAACTAGAATATAATGTCTACACAAAAGTATGTATTTGGGAATGCTTCCAAGCACGTATTTTTTAATAAAATGTTGTTTAGAAAAATATGTTTCAAGATAGATACAAGATATTCCACAATATATTTTGGAAATATTTCTTATGCTTTTTTGGGCAAATGGTAAAGCCAAGCACTGAAATGTGTGGGTTATCATTTTACAAACACCTATACTTCTTTATTTTATATCTGTTTTAGTTACACATCTATCCCATGAGGGGTTTACTGTTCAAGAGATCAAGTTAATAGAAACTATTTATCTTAGCAATATAATCTTAATCCTATTTATGTGATTCTCAGGCAGTTACTTTATCTCTCTTGGCTACTGTCTTTATTTGAAAAATATAATTATCAATTACTTGATTTCTCTAACCCTCACACTAATTAACATTTAAAATATATTGCTTTACTTACTCATTTCACATTACAAAGTTCTATCTACACATCTATCTTTAAGCTACCTAAGTATACCTATGCACATATATGACATCCTATGTATGTGTACACACATTGGAGTATATACATGTATGTAAATTTAGTTTTAGTGTCATCATTCATATCTTTAAAGTTAAAATAACAAATATTTATTTTCTATGTAAAAATATTAATTTTTATTAGTATCAATAAAATAGGATAGAATGATTAATATATATTTTATTATAGATAGATATATACTAGGAATTAAAATATCATTATTGAAACTTCAGTATGACTTCAAGTTTTTCTATAAAAACTGTTAAAAAACAAGTTGAGTTGTAAGTATACAAATGCAAATGCAAAATGATAAAGAACTTAGAAATTGTTTTAAAAATCACTTTTTAATTGAATAATTTGTTTAATTTACAAGATTATTTTTATACCCTTACACAAAAGGTTCTATGCACTGCATTAAACCATTTGGGAGCAACAGCAGACGCTTTTGATTTAATTTCCTTTTGCTAGTTCTTGCATAGTTTCTTTGAAAATCGCAACTTTAATTATAGTTAGTCATTAAATACTGTTAGGCAGATCACATTTCTGATATATATGAATAATAAATCTAATTTTGAAGCTCTATTACTACTTTAGGCCAAAATATTATTTTACCCGATGGATGAAGAGCTTGCATTACTGAGATAAAGTTTAACAATAAGTGTTTTAAACTCGTATCACAGACAAGAAATCAATATTTATACATAAAAGTGATAAAATTTTAAATATAGCTTATTCATTTAAATGTTTGCTATGTTTGCTATCATTGTGTTCTATGACACAATACTGAAAATTACTGACTCTCCTGTTTCAAACTGATGAGTAAGAGGAGAGTTTTAACACTTTAGGAGTTGAATAGCTCCTCTCTGATTGTGTTTAGTTCCTGCCCTCTAGTAAATTATAATTTTACAGATATTATGTAAATTGTATACATATAAACTTCTAAATTTATAACATGGATGTTTCTGAGGATTTGTTATCCTTTCTGTGAGTCTTTCTTTGTATTTGCTGAAAGTAAAATGAAATTATTCAGATACCTCATCTTTTTCTATTGGATCCTTGGTCAAAATATCTTTCTTATTTTCATTTCCTACTGTATCCTTTCCTGGTAGAATGAAACAGTATAGCAATCTCAGGGGTAACTCAGAGTTCCCTAAAATATTTAACACAACTTATTCCTCCATTTAGGGGTAAATTTGAAATGTTTCTTTTGTGTTAAGTGTAGAACCTTGCTACATGCAAAAGAGCACATTGTGATGGGTTTTCCAAGAACCAGATCTTAAGAGCACATCATCGAATTATTACTTTGACCACAATCTTTCTTACTAAAGACTAATAAGAAAATAAACAAATGAAGATTTATTTTGTTATCACTATTACCAAGAATTGTGACTGTTTTTTGTATACTGTCAGACTCAGCATTTTTACAATGCTGATTTTTACAATCGTAAGTGTTACTACCAATGTAAAGATTTGTCAGGAAAGGGAAAGGTTGAAAAAAAAAGTAGTGTTCTTTCTGACATGTAGTAGAAAATAAAATCAAAAGTACTGTAAAAGAATTTGCTTTGTTATGAATAGCAATAGATGAGTTTCATTTTGCTTTGAATTTTGTCATTGTTATTTCATTATCTAGTGTTGTCATTTATAATGAAATATCATTCATTATTTAGCTCTTTGGTGAACTATAAGAATTCATGGTCAAACAATGAGTTTTCTTCTCATATAAGAACTTTTGTTCTTTTTAATTGAAAAACAAGAGTAATTATGACTTTTATTATTAAATTAAGTGATTTATATTTTATGTATCACATAGTATATGCAAATACTATGTAATATTAGCATTTACTACATATTTCCTCAAGAAATTCAGTTTTAAATGAAAGAGCTGTAAGTAATTTTGATGTGTGCATGTACATAATTCAAATGTTTATAAAATGTCATTTCCTCTTCTTAGAAAATACATTATTATGTAAATGATATTATCATTTATCAATTATATTCTTTTTTTTTTTAAGGTTTTTTGAGACAGGGTCTCGCTTTGTGGTTCAGGCTGGCTCTGAGCTCAGCCTCAAACTCACATCACAGCAAATCTCCTGCCTCTGCCTCCCGAGTGCTGGGATTACAGGCGTGAGCCGCCATACCCGGCACTGTGGTATGTGGTACTGGTTGCTGCTGGGTGTGAGTCTCCACACCCAGTACAGTATGTGGTTTCCAGGGATCGAACCCGGGTCCTTGCGCTTGCAAGACAGGCGCCGGAACCACTGAACTATATCCCCAGCCCCATAAATTATATTCTTTAGGTTTTTTTTCTCTACAGCCACACTAAGAAGATAGAGAAATATTTTTATTACAGACATGAATGTAAGTTTTGGACATTTCCCTCTTTATTGAGTTAATTGGTACATTTTAAGTATACATTATGATCCCATTCCATATTAAAAATTTGTTCTTGTACATAATGTACCTTATTTCTAACTTTTTTCCATTCCCTGGCCCTCCTTATAGCCCCCAATCTATTCTAAAATATATGATAGGCAAATACGTTGTTGATGTGATATTAAATTTTTTATCACTCTTAATTTGTAATTTTCATGTCACCTTGTTTAAAGGATTATATTCTCAACTAAATTTCTGCCCAGAAGGGTATTATAACCAGGATTGCTTCAAAGATAAAGGAATGATAATTTTGGTAATTCATTAACAGGAGGCAATTATGCAGAAAGACAGAGAGAGAGAGACAGAGAGACAGACAGAGAGAGAGACAGAGAAAGAGAGAGACAGGGAGGGAGGTAGAATGAGAGAGGTAGAATGAGATTCTATTCTCAGGATTTTGGAGGCTGAAAATTCAAGAGTAAGATGTTAATAGATTGATTTTATGGTGCAACTCATTATCTTCCTCTAGACGGGGTCTCCTTCAGTGTTCTCAGAAGGTGAAAAAGGCAAAGGCAATATCTGCGATATTTTTATAAGATCACTAGTCTAATTCATGATGACTGTGTTCCCACGATCGGACCACTTTCCTAATGTCATCTTACTGGGGATTAGGTTTCAACACAAGAATTTTAGGAGATACGTGGAGTCTATAATGCCCGAAATGCCACATCATGTCTATTTATGTGACATGACAGACACATTTAAAAGTCAAAACAGGAAATGAAACATTTCAAGATCTATTCCCATCAAGATATTTTGCTAATTAATTTAAAGACGTACAATTTACTAATTCTTATGAAAAGTAAACATATTCTTCTCAGATAATTACAAAGTGAAAGAAAGTTCTATTTATTGAATTTTAACTCATATATTAAAGCTTGGCTCAGTATTGTTTAAGAATGACATACACAATGTAAATGAGATGTTTCACCCTTTAAATGTGTAGGTTATTAAAATAACATGTAAAGTTAAACTTCTTTGCTTTGTATTAAGTTAGAAATATTTTA
>PVIR01043869.1:0-11507 GCA_004026965.1 Petromus typicus
AAAACTTCATCCATTTTAACCTTCTAGTTCTAATTCAATGACTTGCATTATACCATTTTCTCTTATATGTTTTATAGAATTTTTATAACTTCCTTATGAGATGCACAAAACATTTGTCTTTTACTTCACTAATTTATTACTTTAAAATGCTTCTACTGTGTTATCTTTAGGCTTTCTGGTCTATCTATAATTTCTGGAAACATAGAACATTATAGTGAAATTTCTCTATAAAATTATTGCACGGCACAAAATCATGTTTTATGTATTTTTTTTCTTTTTGAGCTGACTCATTGTGTCTTTCATTGAATCATTAATAAAACATTCATAACCCAAAATGATTTTCAGTAAGTGATTATGTTTACTGTAATGATCTCTATCAGTTTTTCTAACCATCATTTGGAAGTTTAGGCCCTTGAAAAGTGATTAAATATCCCATAATGAAAAGATCTTATATTTCTAAAGTATCTTCTAGAAAAAAAACTCTACATTTTGCTGACTCATTCTTATTCTCCATCCTAAGCTTTGAATCTTTCAACACTGTCTAAATTAGATTGAATTGCCTAATAATTACCTTATACTCCAGTAAATGAATGTGATATAATTTTAGTTTACATAAGTCTGATCTTATTGAATTTATGCAACGAATGTGTATTTAGTTACTGGATTAAAAGACTTTAGCAATGTAGCAAAACTAGAAAACATTAATGATATTATAACTTAGTTTCCATTTCCAGTATCTGAAGTTATTTTTTGTTAAGCTTAACAAAAAGAGGAGACTGTAACTATAGGAGCTCTTTAAAATTTATAAATTTAAGTGTATGGTATGATATTACCAATAAAAACATATTCAAACTTTTTTTAGAAAATAATTTTGACAATATTTTTGGTTCCTTGACCTTATTATTTACAATTATGTTACCCAGAGTGATTGCAATAACTAAAATGTTAACTAATCAAACAGAATTACGCTGAGGGGATCCTCCATAAATTGTACACAATCCTTATAACTTCCCTTGTAATGAAAGTTGTTTTTATCTCAATTTCAGTACTGATGTTACAGAGAAAAAACAGTCAGTAACTTGGCTAAGCTCACAGTTAATAAAGGAACATCCAAGATTTTATTTCATACTCTGTGACACATGACTCTCCATGACTCACAACTCTCAACATTGTTTCCTTTTGTAGATCTGTGTGTGGTTTGCATACATGTGTATATGTGAGCAAAAGTAAACCAAATTGTAATGAATGGCAACAACTGTACTATGACTTATCTAAGGTTAAGGGCAAATAAAATTGTTATTTATTATAATGCAGTGGTTTAAAGTGGATTCTGGATTTTTAATATCTGTATGTCAATGTTTTCCTCTGTGCTAAGAAAGTTATTTACTCGCAGAGAGCCTCCATTTCCACAATTTGAATATGATGATGAAAATAATATTACTTAACTCATCAAATTGTGTTGAAAGAATGCAACAGCAAGAAAAGAAAAGAAACATTTACTGAACATCCTTAGATGAAGTATTATATTAAGCACTTAGGATTTCACTGAATTCTCCTTATAACTCTTTAAAGTAGGTACCAGTTTTCCTACTTTCAAAATTAAAAAAAACCCTGAAATTCAGAGATACATTAGTTAATCATCTATGATACTGTGTAGCGATTCCAGTACTAGAATCCAATTAGGCCTTATTTGTTCAAAACCCCATGTACTTCCTCATTATGTCATTTTGTTTCTTCTGTGGAAAAAATGGGTATTTATAAGGAGGAGAAGTGGCAAAGACCCATTAGTCTGAATTCAGTTTTCCTGAAGATTGGCCGCCCTTATCTTTTTACTTCTAAATGTAATTTATGGCAATATCCATTGTGTAAATAATCATCATGCACTAGTGAGTTTGATTTCCAATTGTACCTAGGCTAGCAATGTACCACTTGTATAACAATACTAGCAAAATGTACATTGATGCAGGAGTAAATACATTTTCATAATTTGTACAATAATACATTGGAAAATTTACGGAGTTACTTTTAGTGTAGAGACTGTATGAAATTTTGAGGATAGAAAGCTTCTGCAAGGAACAAAGAAAGAAAAGAAACAAACAAAATTACATGTGGAAAAGCTCTCAACTGAAAAAAATCAGCACCATTCTTAAGATTTTCTTTAGGACATGTGGGGTTGAGGTAGAGATAGGAAAAATATTTAGACAAAAGATTGTTCTTTTTTGTCTCTGGCTTTCAGAGCAGAATTGTATTTATCTTAATTCATGTTTTTGATAGACAAAACAAAGCACTAAAGACCCAAAATAAAAGAAGAAAATGTTTATTTCAGCAGACAGTTTGTAAATCTTTCAGTCTATTGTCAGGTGTTTACAAGGTAGAGTGGCTGTGCAAAGGGATCTAACAGAGAAAAACTGCTTAGCATGGTAGGACAGACAGAAAACGGTAAAGGTAGCAAGTACTACCAGCAAGCCTGCCTTATTTCTGTCCCTTTCTACTGTGTGTATTATAGGCCCATTGATGAGTGGCAGCCATGCCTAGAGTGAACTTTCCATGACCTAGATCTTTACCCAGATGCACAAGCTTAATCCACAGACACACAATCTAATCCAACTACTTTCAAAACCTCACCTATTAGTGTGTAAGGCTTTGGAGGAATATCTAGATATAAAACATAACATTTCACCCCTGGACACCAAATAAATAAATAAATAAAGCAAAACCATTTGTACAAAAGATATTCAGTCCATCTCTAAGAATTGTCAGTGTAATAACGGTTTCATCTCTGATGAAAAGATCAAGTTCTAAATTTCCTTCGAGATTTAAAAAAGAAATCTTAGCTTCAAACTACTCTACAAATCAGTAGAAATTTAAACACTTCCTACATACATACATACATGGTACAAGATAAGCATTTCCATTCCAAAAGGTATAAATGGGGAAAGAAAACAAATAAGAACAAAATTAGACCAAACTCCAGCAAAGCTAACATTAAATCCCATAGTTCTATGTCCATCACCTAGGCAATTGATGGCAAGAAATGATCTCCAAAATGCTTGGGTGGCTGTGCTTCTGTCGTGGCATCCTGCCAGAAGTCGTAGCTCTCATGGTTTGTCTCTTGGGTCCACTTTGCTAACTCTTTGCAGTTTTCTTCAGACCACCCACATTCCTGATTCTCCAATTTTCTTGAATCTCCACTATACCTTTAGTTTCATACTCACAACTTCACTCACTAACCCTCTCAGGGATACACGATCTGGTTTCTCAAGCCTTCTTCTATAACCTGGTGGAAGCCCTGCTGACCCAACCAATTTTATAGTTGTCATGCGACTGAACCCATTACCGCATGGATGATACTAGTGGCTGCCATCAGCAGGAGGAGAACTCAGACTTCCTTCTCTCTTGGCTATAGTGATCAAGTGGCTGAATCGCTGAGTTCTCTGAACAGAATCCTGAGAAACAGTTTCCTTAGGCTGTGGCTATTCTGGAACATGGCTCTCTGAAGCTCTTTCTTTCAGAGTGAAGCCTTTCACCTTTCTAGGTTTGAGGCTGTAAATGCTAAAGTCCTGCTGATTCTTGTGATGTCCTCAGCCCATTCTTTTCTATTATCTTCTTCCTTTTTAGACACTAAGTTCTCCTCTGCTCCATCTTTGCAATATACAACTTTACTGAAGCTTCCTCTCTGGCCAAACTAAAAACATTTTAAATCATTCTTCTAGGCTGCTTGCTCTTGATTTTCACTATAGATCTGGCTAAAACCCCCAAAATGTAGCTGTGCCAATGCTTGAACATCAGATTCTTTTTAGATTTCTTTCACCATATGAGTTATTCCACTACACTTAGTCTCTGAGAAATCTCTGATCATGAGGAAAATGCAGGCAAATTTTCCAGTGAAGTATAATATATATGATCTCGATCCCCATAACCAATGTGATCTTTGTTCCTAATTGAAATCTCCTGAGCCTAGTCCTTACCAGATGCATCAACATTCTGATATTCTGAGCTTTTTCCATTAAATCTTGTAAGGTTTTATGTACAGCATTTCAGCATTGCTTCTTCTGCTGGAATCTCCAAATCTTTCCAAACTTTTCGCAAGCAGGTTCCAAAGGCTCCTGAACCACACGGTTTGATAAAATTGCAGCAATGACTTCACTTTCAGTTCTAACATTTGTCTTCATTACACTTTTTATTGCTAGATAAAATATCCAATGCTTAAAGCAAAAGGAGGAAAGGTTTATTTAGATCACAGTTTGCAGAGCTCATAAGAAACTATGAGGGCAGGGTATTCTGGCCAAGGAGAATAACAGTGAGGGAAAATCTCAGGTCATAGTAGGGCAGGCAGAAGGCAGCAAGATGCAGCAGAAAGCCTGCCTGCTTTCCATTCTTTTGTGTTCCTTACAGGGTGAAGTCTATTGATTGATGCCAGCCATACCTAGGGTTGGACTTTTATTAGCAACACTCTTAATCCCAGTAGTAGAGCTTTGATCCACAATCACATACTCTGATCCAGTCACCTTGAAAACTCCCCACCTTGAAAGCTCCCCACCTTGAACAGATGAGATTTTGAAGGAATGTCTACATACGAACAATAGCTGTACCTCTGTTGATTAGAGCAGTAAGATACAGGAAATGTAGGAGACCAAATAAACTTGAAACCTCAACTGATCTAAATTCAAAGGGAGTATATTCCCAAGACATAATGTCCAAAGACTTGGAAATATAAACTCATAGGAAGCATTAATATTCTGACATGTCTTTCAAAAGTTAATTGACATATTCCCTTTTATGGGAATATGTGCCTTCAAATAAAGAAACAAATTGCATGTATTTTTAGAACTTTTGAGATGTTTTTACACTCAATTATTTCCAGTGGTTTTAAATTTTTCTCACATGCCAACTTTTGCAAACATCACAGGAAGAAAAAGAGCTATTTCGAAAGTTGGAAAAATGTGAAGAGGTGTTATTATTCTCATGAGATTAAAGAATACAAATCTTAAAGTTGTATTAAACCTACAGCTGCTTTTCCATCATTATACCTTAGGGATGAATTTTCCTCAGTGCTCATAGCTACCCACCTGCATTGACAGTATAAAGCATGCTTGTTAAGATATGTTTCAATTAAATTGGATTAAAGCTAAGAATGTGGACAAGAAACAAATTTCACCAATGGATGACTCATCCTATATTGTTGATCACATATTTCTGTTAAGTATTATGAAACTCATTCCTAAAGTGATTTGATTAAATAATGATTACATGTGAATAATAAATTCATGGAAATGAATGGATGATGTAGAATACACATCAGGGGAAATCTGATTTCCCATGTTATAAATTATAAAGGAAAGAAAATATGTCCTACTGAAATGGAGGATGTACAAATTGTGCCTATGTGTCTTGGTTTATAATTACATTCTTTGAATGTTAAACTGTTGAGGTCATCTTTCCCCTTCCGAATGTGTGTGTGTGTGTGTGTGTGTGTGTGTGTGTGTGTGTGTGTGTGTGGTATGTATTTGTGTGTTTATATGTGTGTTTGTTTTCAATGTATGGCCTTACATTTTCAAAAGTCCAACATGTTCCAAAATGCTGATGTTCCTTACGGAACTGCAAATAATATAATCCTGTATATAAAGTTAAATAACAAGCTTGCAAGGGATTTGTGTACTATCTAGTATTATTACTACTAATTTCTGAAAGACTATATCCACTTCTTCTTATCTCACAATACTTCTCTGAAAAAAAAATAGTTGGCTTTATCCATTAAAGGAAATAGGATTCATCTTTTTATTCATGAATTTTCCATGCTGGGTGTTATTTATTATTGGTTTTTATTCTCTTCTTTTACCGTCTTTCTTATCTTGTATTGCCACCTATTGGTATGATGGAAGCACTTCAGCTTTTAGCAAGTGGAGACAGAAGTATACCTAGAGCTCACTTCAACTGATGGATAGCACAGTGAGATCCATGCGTTTGTCCTTACAGTTAACTGTTTCTAGAAGCACAATATTTAACTATTTTAACTATTCTTTTTTTCCAAGTTATTTGAGGTAGGTGCTCTTGGTAACAGGTATTTAGCAACCTAATTTTCCCAGATCTGAGACCTAAAATACAAATATAAAAATGGATAATTTCTACTTCTACAGTATAGCTTTATGTTTTAGTGAAAAAAGTAAGGCAAGATGTGTGTTCTTTGGGCATGAAAACAAAGACTCTATGTGGTAACTATGTCCTTCCCACGGAAGTAGAAGCCACTATGAATTTTTGAAAGAGCTATATCTGGAAAATTTTATATATACCCAATGTGCAGCAAAAAGAGATATTGAAGTGTTACTAGATACTTTTTACAGATATTTTGTTGTGCAACCTCTATTGGCCACATCTTTGTAGGAAAAAAATATTTTCTTGTTTATTTGCAACCTCAATAGCATTTTGAAACAGGAGCTTGAATAGTAACAATTTAGTGACAATAATTCTTATACTTATATTGGGATTGTTGAGATAGGGAATTGATTGATTGTCCTTTGGTGACTTCAAGTCCTTAACTAAACATTAAAACTTCTTCTGAGAGAGAGAGAGAGAGAGAGAGAGAGAGAGAGAGAGAGAGTTATTTGTATCAGAATTCCTAGCATCTGTACTTAAAGAATTAAAAACAAATTTATAAAAATACATTGAATATTAAAAAATTACTAAGCCTCAGATGACTAGGAATATACTACTTATTATTTCTCCTCCTACCCCATGACATTTATCACTTTTATGATTAATCATGAAATACTGTAAAATGTTGAAATCGGAATTATTAAAGATCAGCACAAGATAGCAGTTCTACAAATGTATGAATAAGTCTCTTGTTCTCCAGTATTGAATTATATGATCACACTCCAAAAAGTACAACATGATAAAAGAAATTATGCTGTAGTTTTTAAAAGGCTGGATATATAGGGTAATTTCCAAACTCATCAACATTATTAAAATTGAACACTGGGGATACATGTTTACTATTTTGAAAAGAAGATACTTTCTAAAATATATTTCTTTCTGATTTCAGTATCTATAAGTAAGACAAATATTCTTGACTCTTTTAGGTACAAACTTACTCTGCATCTTGATTAGCCATATCATCTCCAAAGACCCAGTAAACAGATCCTCAATGGTTCTACATAAACATAAGGAAATTATTCTTCAAAGAAGATGTACCAATAAAGTCAATCTTTAAAAAAAAAGACATCTGAGGGAATGTGCTGAAATAATCACTGGACTCAGTACACTAACACCCTGCATAAGAAAAAGAATCTGAGCCCTTCAAAATATAGCAGTTGGACATCAGTGTATCCATAGAACATTTTATTGAAAACTGTTCTCACTCTGATTCCCTAAACATTCTCCCAAAGGAACTGAGCAAAACTCCTGCTATATCTTGAAAAGCAAATTTCACATTTGTCAACCAGAAGTATGCTTTTGTCATTCACTTTTCCAAAAGAGAACTTGTTTCTCAGTTTGGAAAGTAAACCTCACTTAGGACCCTAGAAAATGGTTTCTGTGAAGTAAGCTAGCAACAAAGGTGGCTAATGCTCATTGAACACTGTGTTAAAAGGCTTTGTTCCAAATAACACAGGAAAAACACTATTATAATAAGTATGTATGAATCTCTAACTTGTCATGTAACCTGGCCCAGGTCACTCCCTTGGTAACTTCAGGGCTAGTACTGCAGCCCAGGTTGTTTGGACATGTCACATACTACACTGGCTCATCATACAGAGGCAAGCAGGAGGGTCTTAGGGTGAACAGCTTTGGAGAGTTCTGTAAATGACTTTCCCATAAAGGATGATGATTACCTAAGCTGAATCTCTAATTATAAGCTAAGTAGACAAAAGAATGCTCCAAATGTAAGGGAAAATATAAACAAATAAAACAAAAACTAAGGTTGTTTAAGAATTTTAAATATCTTACAGGCATGGTGACACATTCCTATGATCTGAGCACTCAGAAACCTAAGGACAGAGGATCACTGTGAGTGTTGTGAGCCTGGGATACACAATGAGTTAATGGCAACTTGAATTCCTTAGTGAGACTCTGTCTCCAAAAAGAGAAAAAATACTGTAAATAACTCAATGACATTGAAGGATAATGTATGAAAAAGGAAGGAAGGAAAATCATTATGAAAAGATTAAATGATCTTGAATACCTCACTGACTGAGATAGAGAATTTGAAATTTATCAAGAAGACATTGAGAGGCTCATTTTAAGGAGGAAGAGGAAAACAGGATTGGATCCGTGTTTAGGAATACATCTACTCTGCATTGCAAGGACAAAATAGATTGGGTAGTGACAGGAGTTGAAATAAGAAGCGTTAGGAGGTTGTTTCAACTATCCATGAGAGAAATTATGGTGATCACAACAAAGTGAGTTGCTGAGGAGGTAAAAGAGGTATGACATATGAGAGATGTCCGAGAAGTTGAAAAGTGATTGGACTTGGCAACAACATAGAAAATGAAGTAAAGGAAGGGTATAGCTATGACTTTCATGTATCTGGCTTGGACTAGCAAGCATAAAAATTGAGAACACAGGATTTTGGAGCTCATGGATTTATACATAACTGCTGTGATCTTCTCTAATGGATTTTTATTGACTGTTTTAAACAGTCTTATGTGGAAACTACAAGGTCTCTTATTGATCTAGAATATGGAAATACTTTCTCCATTGGATGAATATTCACGAGGTGCATTGTCTTCCTCATGTTAACCACTGAGGAAGAATAATAAAAAGAAATATAAGCTGTGACAGTTTATTGACAATACAGAGATACAAACCTAAAAATACATAGTAGTAAAGGAATGAGTACCAGGACAAATTAATATATGGCAAACTCAGTCACATTTTTATACATGGCTAGTTGATCTTATGATTTAACCCAACAATGTAGGTCTAGTCACCTTTCCAAAACAATTGCAGTATATTCAATAGAGGATTGGATGTCCAGCATGCTTTACTCTCCCAAGAGTTTTTTCTTCCTTGACAAAGCAAATCAGGTTGTGTTTTCAGGTATTGATAGGGTCAGGAGTAGCAGACAGCAGTGATCTGTGTGCCATCCTGACAAGAAAGTGAATCATACATTGGCGAATGGTTATTATGTCTTTGATACATGCCAATCAATAAAGTCCCTTGTTAATATTAAATTATTTAATCCTCATAAAAGTCAAGTAGACACTATTGTTCATGCTATTTTACAGATGCAGAAATAGTCATCACAAGCTAGCTTGTCCAAATTCAAATGTGTAGTAAATTTTGTAATCAGGATTTCAACCCTCAAGATACTCACTGAAGATTATTACATCTGCAGTATTCTAATATACTAATACTCAAGACTCTTTTTGCTTGCTCAAGAGGTAGAATAAATCAATATTAGAAATTGTATGTTTTAAATGATCACTTATGAATGAGCATGGTGTATTTAGGGAACAGAAAACAGAATGATTTTCTTGAAAGGGGATGTTTCAGTGTCAAGTCTGATTATTTAATATCGTAGTCATTGAAAATAATTCAGAATGCCATTGAACAGTTTGTGTAAAACTTGTGTACACAGTCATGTTCTCAGAAGCAGTGAAGTAGGATTGTATAGTGTGCCCTCCCTAAGCAAATTAATTGTGTCCATACACACATGAACATCTTACTGTGCTGAAGCCATAGTCACCATTATAAGTATTTCTTTGTCTCAAGAAGATTAGTGAGTAAATAATCATTTCACCATTTTATGTACCAGTAACTGCTCTGCATGTCTAGAGGTCTCTATAAAGACACCATACTAGTAGCACCATTTCAAAAGGAAGCAACAAAAATGTACCATCTATTTAATGTATAATATAACTATTATTCCTTTCACTTCTAACTGTTTCCAGTGGATTACTACTCTTGGTGATTTGAGCAAGGGGAAAGATTTTGAAAAGGAGCACAAACTCCAAGAATCAGCTGAAATATAGAAGCAAACACAATAGAGCTTGGAAGAGGTATAGAGAAGGAACCACAATGGAGCACCTTAGAGAAAATCAACTAAAATCACGGGTAACTGGAAGAAAGGGAAAGATGCTTATCATGAAGCCAAAATCCATCTGAAATAAGAGACTCCCAGGTAAAACAAAACACAGGTGGAACATACCATGAAACATTATACTGTCCCCCAGAACCACCGGTGACAGTGCCTCCTGGAGGCCAAGCACAGATTGTCACACTGGGAGTTTTCCAAGAAGTGACAAAAAGTGCTGTTAACTCAAGCCACACAGGATTTGGGATACAAACCCCTTCCCACTTTCACCTTTCTCTGCCCAAACACAAACACCTCCACCCAGCACAAACAAGGACAAATTTCTACCTCCTCCAGGGGCCACCTGCTTTTTTTCTGTCCTGTGCCCCAGGGGCTAAATGGAAACCCTAGCAATGGCAAAGCGAGGGACCACAGCGGAGGACGGGGGGAGAGGTGAGTAGTGACTAATGGCTTCAGAGAAAGATCCAACAGCCTGGAGAGGACATGAAAGAGGAACTGAGCAGCCTCAGGCTGTACCTGTGGTGGTGAAAATATACCCACTCTCCACCCCTGTGATAAGCAGAAGGACAGGACAGAGATTTTCCATTGGAGGTGGAACCGAGGAGGCTTCAAAGACTGAGGGACAAGGAGCAACATCCCAGGGCTGTGCCCGCATGAGGAGGCCACAACAACTGGGACAGCAGCACTGGCAGTAAGCAGACTTGGCCAGGTCATTTAGGAACGTTCAAAAAATCTGCTGGCTGAATTCCGGTCCCAGAGCCAAGATCCAGAGGTCAAATTCAGCCTGGTTGCAGTACTACTGCTCTAAGGCAGACTTGGTGGGGCTACAGAACAATTTGGAACACTGAATGTCTTGGGCACTACCACTAGTGGATCTGTGGACACTAGAGAAATCTGATCATTTTGTTCTTTGTTTAATTTGTTTTCCTGTCTATTTTTTAATTGTTTAAATTTTCTTCTTTATTTTATTTTGTTTTACTCATTTTTTCTCTTTCCTTAACTATCTCCTTTCACTTCATGATATTTTCAAGTGAGTGAAAATTGTCTCATCTTTCTGGTTCATTTAAATATTCTTTTATAATCATTTCTACTTAAATGGACATACCTTGAGGATATCCTCATAAGTGAAATAAATAGGGCACAGATAGGTACATATTGCACCTTTTCTCTGGTATGAGAAAATAAAGATGTAAATGAGTCCTAGAATTGTATGTTATATATTGTGAAATAGAAAATGCTCAAAGTAAAATAGGGTGAAGGGAGAATAATGATGAGATTATAACAAAAAAGTAAGGAAACAAATTTTATGTATATGGGGGGGCGGTAGGGTGGGTATGGCTATGGGAAAAAATGAGAATTAAGTTGTGTCTTATACTGGTACAAATCCCCATTATGGAGTGCCATCATGATGCGTATATTTAATGTACCAATAAAGATTTCAATAAAAAATATCAAAAAATAATATTCTTTTGGT
>PVIR01043870.1:0-11516 GCA_004026965.1 Petromus typicus
GTGGCATGTGGTACTGATTGCTGATGGGTATGAGTCTCCATGCCCAGTATTGTTGTATGTGGTTACGTGGTATTGTTGTATAGGTTACGTGGATTTAGCTCAGTAGTTCTGGCGCCTGCCTTGCGAGCCCAAGGTCCCTGGTTGATCCGTGGTAACTACTGCAGCAGTTCTGGGCGTGGTGACTCACACCCACCAGCAATCAATACCATTTACCACATATAATGCAGGGCGTGGTGGGTAACTCTTGTAATCCCAGCCCTAGGAGGCAGAGGCTGGAGTATTGGTGAGTTCGAGGCTCAGCTCTCCTGGGATACAAAGTGAGCTCAAAGGCTAGCCTGAACTAGAAAGTGAGACCCTGTCTCAAAAAAAAAAAAAAAGCAGTCTGGCCTTAAACTCAGTGAGTATCCCAGGCTGGCATCAAACTCAGAATCATTCTGCCGTAGCCTCCCGAGGCTATGGTTACAGTGCGCACCACCACACTGGTCTTTAAAATTTTTTTTGAGACAAGTTACCACTTTGTAGTTCAGGCTGGTCCTGAACTCTTCCTCGAGCTCAGCAAGCCTGCCTGTACCTCCAGAATGCTCGAGTTACAGGGTGTGAGCCACCTCGCCAGGCACTGGATGTGGTTACCGGGACAACCTGAGACCGGGACCTTGCGCTTGCAAGGCAGGCGCCAGAACCACCGAGCTAAATCCCTGGCCCAAACTCGTCTTATTAATTTCTTTATAATAGCCATTCTTTTTGGAATGAGATGGAACCTTTAGTTCTAGTTTGCATTTCTCAAATGGCCAGCGATGTTGCACATCATGTATTTCTTGGCTGTTTTCTAAAGGGTGTTTATACGTTTCAGATCTCCATGCTTTGATTGGGCTTTTTAATTTGCAGGTAATCTCAGCACTCCTTGGAATTTCATATCTTCTCTTTTTATCCCCCTAGTGATTTGTTCCCTTTGTAGGAATAAGCAAGAATTGAGGCTGTCTGGGGACTTCACCCACAGGATTGGTTCTGGGGAGCCACCTAGAGGTTAGCAAGAGGGGAAATGACAGTTCATCTGTGCAGAGCGGAGTGCAAGCACAGAGATAATAAGTTTCATTTTATCATGGTGTCTGGGATACTCCTGCTTCCCTGAGAAGAAGGAAGGGCAGCTCGATTTCCATCACTAAGCGTCCAAGTCCATTTCTCCACAGGGTGGACAGGGAAGGCTAGATCACAGTGGTGAGTCTTAAAGCTTTAAGGAGGGCCAAAGTCCTGGCAGGGCAACGCACTGTTCCTTTTCCCCCTCCGCCTGCTTACCCAGCCTAGAATCCAGCCCAGGGAGGAACGCTGTGACACACCACACAAGCCCCAGCAGCCATCATTTCCTCGGTTCCAGCAAACACTACGCGGACCACAATGCCAAGGGGCTCTGAGCCAATGGGCTTCATCTTTCTGCGCAAGCTCAGTGCGCTCCCGTTCCCAGGCAGCCACGGGCTGGAGCCCATCGCGCAAGACTACAAGTTCCAGGAGCCACGACCCAGCATGCCTTGCGGGCAAGATGGCCGCGCCGAGGTGAGCCGGAACACCACCCGTTCTGGCCGACAAATGCAGGTGAGCTTTGCTCGCGGTGGCCATGGGGTCGTCCTGAGAGAGCCTGTACCCTGAGCGACCTCCTCAGGATTTTGCCGCTCTGGGCTGGAACTTCCGGCTAGTCTACAGAGTGAGCGCCGGGCTTGCAAATCCTTCTGTTAGGGCAGGTGCGACCCTGACCGCCCCATGCCTGCGAGTACGGGGAGGCGGGGCCTCGCCCAAGGCCGTCGTCTTTGCTGGTTGCTGTGCGCTGTCACCTTAAAGCTCTGGTAAGGAGCAAAAAGGGGGTCGCGCGCGGATTTGAGTGCCTGCCCTGGGGACGAGGAACACTTTGTCCTTGGACAACGAAGGTGGGGTGCCCCGCTTTCTGGAGTTTAACTTTTGCCCCATTCATCGCAGCCAAGCAGAGACTCCCGTTCGGGAGGACAAGCTGTCGGGTAAGTGACTTTCTAGGAATCTGGTTTTAGTCTTCCTGGTACACCAAGAGCACAAGGGAGAGGGCGGCGCCACATGGGGTGAGGGTGCACGGTGCGTTGAGTTGAGACAGTGGATGGGTATTGTTGGAATGTCTTCTGACTGGTCAGGAGCAAGGCTGGCGTTTTTCTCATCTAGTGAGTACCTCTACATTGCCATGCTGGCTGATGGAAGAGTTTGTAGTGGCAGAAGAGTGCACTCCGTGTTCTACTTTCCAGTCTGTAAGTATCTGTCTTTTCCTTTTCCCCACGTCTAACCAATCCAAGAGTCATTAGCATGCCCTTGTACTGTCTTGTCTCAGTGGATATCCACATATGAACTTGTTTCCCCCCACCTAAAAGCATGCACCATTTGTTCCACGTTCTGTTCATTCTCAGTACAGTGGGTTCGGGAATTTGCCTTGCCCCTACCTGTCCTAGACTCCTGCCCCTTCAATACACATGCCTAATCAGACAATCACCCCCTCCCTGACCATATCAGAAATCTTTATTATCTCAGTTAGCTCCGGCCATGGCAGTTGGATGCCTGGTGATTCTGAGTGGTAGCCCCTCCACTCCTGCCTCTTCCTAACCCGTGCTTTGGTCCTTTCCTGCTGACAGAAAACCATTCCTGAGTGTGGTTCCACAGGATACATAGAGAAAATCACATGCAGTGCATCTAAGAGGAATGAATTCAAAAGGTAAGGATTGTTTCTCCTTTTTCTGATGGTACTGGGAATTGAACTCAAGCCCTTGTGCTTCCAAGACGGGCACCAGAACCAGAGCTGACTCCCCAGCCCAGACTTTCTCTTCTCTGAAAGTAACTTCCTTTGACACTTAGACTTAGGTAAAGAGTGGTCCCTCTTCTTCCTGCCTAAGGGTAGTGTGCTGTGTACTGGAAAGAGGAAAGGGTTTTTTTTGAGCTAAGGTGTTGCTATAAATAGCTCAAGATGTCCTCAAACTCAGGGTGATCCTCTTGCCCCAGCCTCTTAAGTCCTAAGATTACAGGCATGTAGTACTACATTCATGAGGAAGGCTTCTGGAGCCAAGTTATTTAAATCCAAGTCTTAGCTGTACTTCTCAGTAGTCATTGGCCACACTTACTCATCAATAAAATTAATTCATGTCGGCTCACTAAGGATTGTTTCCATGACCAAAGTCTGTAGACGCATTATAGGGCTGACCTCTCTTTTCCTTTGGGATATTACTTTCATTAAACTGAAATATAAGGGGGTTAGAAGGAAAAACTGTCTCTTCTTGTCTGGGAATAACTGTTCCTTCCTACCCCCAGCTGCCGCTCGGCTCTGATGGAACAACACTTATTCTGGAAATTTGAAGGTGCTGTGATAGGTGTGGCCTTAATCTTCGCTTGTCTTGTCATCATGCGTCAGCGACAGCTGGACAGAAAGGCTCTAGAAAAGGTCCGGAAACAAATTGAATCCATATGACTAGACCTCCCTGTAAGATTAGGATCTTACAGATTACATCTCAGCAGGAAAAGCGGAGTGGACTGGTTTATGCCCTTCTTTGCTTCTTTGCAGTCTTTGGTAGTATACCCTTTGCCATTTCCTGTTCAGATCACGTGTGAGCACAATAAAAAAAAAAAAAGTAAAATAATTTTCTTCTCTATAGTAATCTACTTTGGAACAGGAAGTCATGGGAGCAGAGGAAAGGGGTGGAAATCTACTAAGCATGTATCTCCCCACCCCACCCACCTTTTTTAACTTTTTTGAGACAGGTTCTCACTTTGCAGTGCAGGCTGGCCCTGAACTCACTATTAGCACAGGCTAGCCTCAAACTCATAGTAATCCTCCTGCCTCTGCCTTCTGAGTGCTGGGATTATAAGCATGAGTCATCATGGCCAGAACTGTGGTATGTGGTACCAGTGATCATACTCAGGACCTTGCACTTGCCATGCAG
This sequence comes from Petromus typicus, assembly GCA_004026965.1. NCBI lineage: Eukaryota > Metazoa > Chordata > Mammalia > Rodentia > Petromuridae > Petromus > Petromus typicus. The sequence goes on from PVIR01043870.1 coordinate 3,939, forward strand.
ACACCAGATCCACTGAGCTAAATTCCCAGCCCCCTCCACCTCTTTTACTATTTATTTAAAATTCTGGGTATGCAACTTCAGCTAGAAAGTTTATTTTCCAGTCAAAACTTCTATTTCCCTCAAGCCCATCCTCAGAGAAATAATAAAATCACAGATACACAAAGTATTTGACATGCCTTCTCACATGGGAAGCCTGGGCTTCACAATATGGACATGTCTTAGGGCAGTGGTGGTGAGTCTGCGCACACATACAGCAGCTGGCTGTTACCACTGAAAGCTCTAAAAGATTCCACATCGCTGTGTTAGCATGTTCCGAAGTGACTGAGTCCAAGCGAAGAGACACAAGTGGAAATTCAGGGAGAAACAGCCGCAGGGGCGCCTGGACTCATTGCAACAGGGCACCGAGTCGGGAAGGCCTGTGCCCCGCTCACATCTCATCCGCATGCAGCACAGTTCGGAGGGTCCCACTGGGTCCAGTCGTGTCTGGTGGCACCCTCGAGCCATTCACTCTCAGGACTCCAGCAGACTCCCCCATTCTGGACTCTACCCCTGGAGCCTCCAGACTTCCTATCGCGTCCTTGTGGTTCAGAATATTTCTGGAAACCACTGAGGAGAGAAAAGGCAGCGGGGGAGTGCTCCCTTGGGTAGGAGAGCTGGGCACAGGGCGGCTCGCTCGCTTTCTCTGTATGTTCTCCTCTCCTTTGTTCCCTGAGCAACCTTGCTGTATTTCCTATGCTGGTCTCAAACTCCAAGGATCAAGTCATCCTGTTTTGGCCTCCAAAAGGCGGGACCTGAGCATACCAGCACACCTGCCCCGCTTACTCTGCGCAGCACTCTGACCTCTTACCTCCACGGGGCTGGTATTCCTCAGGCCCAGCTCCAGGCACACCCTGAAAGGGGCTGAAGCTGGGCAGGATGACGAGAGCCAGAGAGAAGAGAAGGATCTGGAAGGAACCAGGAGGGAACCATCAGGGTGGAGCAGAAGGAATGGGCATAGCTGGAGTGGAGCCGTTGCTCTGGGTGGGTTAGGGGATCCGGACGGTGATGGAGGTGGGGCTAGGGTAAAGAAATGGGCTAGCGGTACCAGAACACCGGTGCTGGTCTGAGCAGCTTTGTTGGAGGTCTGAGCAATGAGCATCTGCAGCTGGCGGAGCTGAGACAGCAGGGAGCTGAAAGGAGTCAAGTCAGGGCGGACCCCTTTGCGGTGCGCTCCCCGCCCGGCCCACCGCCGCGGCTCTCACATGTGGTGCCGCTCCAGCTCCTGGACTTTTTTCTGCAGTTCGTGGTTCTGTGCAGTACAGGCTGCCACCCTAGGGAAGATGGAGAGGTAGAAGGTTCAGCAGCCCTTCCTTGGCTAGGTCCGCACCTGGCCCACAGGGAGTTGCAACCAGAGCCAGGCATACCTGCTCTCCAGCCCATCGATGTACTCCTTCTTGCGCCTCCGACTGTCTTGAGCAGATTGCTTGTTCCGGATTTTCCTTCTGACCTTTTTGAGGACTTTCTCCTCTGCCTGGAGTACCAGAGTGTGTTGGGTCGGGAACCTCCCATCATTCCCCACCCCTTCCCTGGATCCTGGCTCCCCAGAAGCCATGGTCTGACCCCAAGACTGGGTCCCCAGCAGCCTTTTGGGAACGAGCAGTATTACCTTGGTGAGGGGCAGGTGAGAGGGCAGAGAAATCCCTTCCTGCCCCAGCAGACGCTTCTCCTCCTCAGTCAGTAGCAGGGTTTGGCAAGGCAGCTGCAAGTTGGGCAGAGAAAGGTGGCAGGGAGTGAGGCATCTGCACCCACCCCCTTGGTGCCTCTGTGCTCTGTCTGCACCAAGGGACAGCGGCAGAGGAGAGGACAGCAGCAGACAGCTCCCCAGAGCCGGAGGCCAGAGAGCTGGGTTCCGTGCTTCTGCTCACAGTGTTAGGGCCTGTACATTCTGAGCAAGCTGTAGAGGGTCTCTTTTGGTTCAGGACCTTAAAGACCTTTGAAAGGACTTGCCAAACTCGGCATGAAGTCTGCTTAGTTTCCTTAAAGCAGGTGAACGATTTAGCATCCACTTCCCATTAGCAGGTGTTACCAATGCCCCGTGGAATGCTGGGGCAGGTGTTACCAATGCCCCGTGGAATGCTGGGGCAGATGGCGCATCCTCCCAGGATTCCAAGCCCCTCTCCTATCTCAGACACAACTCCCCACAGGCAGCTAGACCTGGCTTCTCACAGCAGAGCGGGTGGAGAGGTAGTATCTGCGGCTATCCTGAGCCAGTCTACTATAATTTGATGTAGTCACTTGTCTTCTTTCTCATGTTTTTTAGGGGGTGGTAGTTTTGCAGTACTGAAAATTGAACCTAAAAGTTCACATTTGCTACATAGGTGCTCTACCACTGAGCTACATCCCACTTCTATTTATTTGTCCATTTATTTATTTACTTTTTTTTTTTAAGGTGTTTTGGGACAGGGTCTCGCTTTGTGGTTCAGGCTGGCCCTGAGCTCAGCCTCAAACTCACATCACAGCAATCCTCCTGCCTCTGCCTCCCGAGTGCTGGGACGACAGGCGTGAGCCACCACGCCCGGCACTGTGGTATGTGGTGCTGATTGCTGCTGGGGTGAGTCTCCATGCCCAGTATTGTATGTGGTTACCGGGGATCGAACCCGGGCCCTTGCGCTTGCAAGACAGGCGCCGGAACCACTTAGCTATATCCCTGGCCCCTGATTTATTTACTTTTGAGACAGTGTCACTACGTGGTCCAGGCCAGCCTCAAACTCTCGAGATCTTCCAGCCTCCTGAATGTTGGGATTGCAAGCGTGGAGGGCCTCACTTGGCTCTGGAATCCTTTCAATTTTTTATTTTGAAACAGTCTCCTAAATTGCTCAGGCTGGCCCAGAACTTCTAATCTTTCTGCTCCAGTCTCCAAAGTAGGTAAGAAAACAGGTGTGGAGTCCTGGAATTTAGTTCATTGGTTCCACAATTGCCTCACAAGTGCAAGGGCTTAGTTTGATCCCCAGTAGTGGGGTAGAGTGATGATGATGATGAAGATATGATATACAGATGTGAGCTACCACACCCATCTCCTTTTTGAAAGATTTATGCTTCACTTTGTGCCCAGTTTTGGCAATTTAGTGTCTTATACCCTGTCAAAGAAAGAAAAAGGGAGAAGAAAACTGGAGATACAGCTTAGCGTGAAGGCCCTGGGATATATTTTGGCTTTGGCCTTTGTCTTCTGATGGCCTCTGGCTAAACTATTTCCTCTTGTATCCTTCTTGTTCCTACAACTGTTTGGTGGAACTATTCTGGGAGGTTTCTTCCAATCTATTCAAAATGTCTGCATATAGGGGCCGGGGATTTAGCTCAGTGGTTCCGGCGCCTGTCTTGCAAGCGCAAGGGCCCGGGTTCGATCCCCGGTAACCACGTAACAATACTGGGTGTGGAGACTCACGCCCAGCAGCAACCAGTACCACATACCACAGTGCCGGGCGTGGTGGCTCACGCCTGCAATCCCAGCACTCGGGAGGCAGAGGCAGGAGGATTGCTGTGATGTGAGTTTGAGGCTGAGCTCAGGGCCCACCTGAACCACAAAGTGAGACCCTGTCTTAAAAAAACCTTTAAAAAAATGCATCAGGTTTTTAAGTTCCATCAGCGTGAGACTCTAGGATGTTTGGGTTGGCTCCTGGGCCCCGCTTCAGCCAGATTTAAGGGAAGCGAGGGCCGTTCCTTGCCCTTTGGGTACAAGGAACACTCCCCAGGGTGCAGGGAGAACGGTGGCCGGGCACAGCCCCCCTCCCCATGGGCCTGTGGTCTGTGTGGCTGCTGCTGTGCTGCAGCTGCTCACCCTCCCACCCTCCGGCCCGCTACAGCTGCAGTGTCCAGCCATCCAGTCCCACGTCCGGCCCAGGGCTGGGGCGGCGTTTCTGGCAAGGCACAGGTGGGCACAGGTCCAGCCTTCCCCTGCTTCCCTCACGGAGTCACCAACACCCTGCGCCAGGTTCTCTCTGGGACTGTGCCCACTCTGGGACCGGCCGTGCCGCCTGCGCCTCGGGCCAAAGAAGTAGCGAAGACTGTTCCATACTGGCTTCCCCTCCGCTTCCCCTTGGTCCCCCTCCGTGTGCCGATCCAGGTGCGGTGTATAGGGCACTGGTCCTGACTGCGGCCCAGACTCACCAGGCTGGCTGGAGGCGCCGACGCCGCCGTGGCAGTTGGCAGGATGTGGGCGTGAGCATCGCAGGGCAGCTCAGGTACCACACACGAATCAGGTACCACCAACTGTGGGCTCCACTGACCTAGAGAAACAAGGGGGCCCGAGGCCAGGCAGCAAGGATGGCTTCTGGCGGTGCGTCTGGGGAGGCGCCTGACCCACTCCCCACGGAGCACTGACCTAGCTGGACGGAGAGGAGCTCCAAGGTTGGCCCAGGGTCCCCCTGCACCCGCTGGAAAGCACCTCCTTCGTAGACAACCTCGTACAGGGCAGGAGAACTGGGTGCTCGAGGGGCAACAGGGCTGTCTGAGCGGCCAGGGTCCTCTGAGATGCTGCTGTCGCTGCCAGGAGATGCGTCAGAGCAGTATACCTCATTGGGGTTGATGAGCAGATTCAGGAAGTCCTCAGACTCTCCTTCGTGAAGGCCCTACAGTGAAGGTGAAGGTGGGGCCAGGAAGGGTGTCAGAAGTCCGACCTGACAGCAGACTAGGTCGCTGCTTCGTTTCGGTCCCCTCTGCCCTCGGTCATGGAGACGTTACCCCTCGGCTACTGTGGGGCCCTGTTCTGGGACTGCGCGCTAACGCAGCCTCTCATCAGAGCTGTTTCGTTGCTCTCTGCCACCTGCCACCCACCACGCTCGAACAGCCACGGCCCCCACGGGGCTCCCAGCCTCGCCGCCCCGGTTCTGGGGGCCCGGTCCCGGGAACCTCCGGAGCACTGGTGAAGCCTCGCTCCAGGAAGGAGGCTGCGGAGAAGATCTCTTCCGGGGGCTCCAGGAACACGTCCAGCCGGTCGCAGGACCCGAGAGCCATGCCTCCGGGAGAAGGCGTGCGCTCGGCCAGCGCTCGCGTCCTCCTTCCGCCCCGGCCCGGCCTCGCGGACGGTCGCCGGTCGCCGCCGCGCACCCAGCCTGCCCGCGACGCCCGGCCCGGCGCGCTCCTCCTCCAGGATCCGCATCCTGGTCCGGCCGCTGAGCCCCGCCCCGCGCCACGCACCTGCCGCCGGCTGCACCTGGCCAGGCCCGCGGCGGGGCGGAGTCGGCCGTGCGGCTGGGAGGCGCGGCCCCTGCGTCCGCTTCTCCTTTCAGCCTTAGAGTCTCCTGGCGACGCATCTCCCAGAGGACTCGCAGTCTCCTCAGGACGCCCGGCGGCGTCGGGGACCGGGCCGAGCGGCTGAGCGCACCGCCCGCAGCCAGCTCGCTCCGCGCCGCAGCACGCCGCCGCTTGCGCCCGACTGGGCTCGGAGCCGCAGCCGGCGGAGCCCCGGGCACCGCCGCTCCAGGCCAGCTGCGTTGTGACTGGCCAGAGTGCACTGTGGAAGGGGCGTCGGGGCAATGGGCTCGCCGTATTTATTTGTCCCCGGGATAGCTTCGCCGGCGTGAGGGAAGTTAGGCGGAAGTCCTGGCCGTGTGGGCAGGGAGGGCTGGGTTGGCTCGCCAAACAGCCTGGAAGCCCAAGTCGTGTCCCGGGAGGGCATGAACAACTTTGAGCCTGGTGAAGCGCCAGGGCCGGCACTGAGGAGTTGCCGAGTCTGCAGAACTGGGGCGAGCTCGAAAACTTTTAGCTGCGTGTGGGAATTTCTATTTTGACACAGGGGGCTCTCTGGATAGTTGAGGCTGGCTTTGAACTCACTATGGAGTCCAGGCTGCGCTTGAACCATTGTGTAGTCCAAGCTGGCCTGGAACTCCCACGGATCCTCTGCCTCAGCCTTCCACATGCTGGGATTACAGGCACGCACCACCACATCTGGTTTTGTGCTTGTATAATGTATTTTTAAAATTTTTTTAGATATGTTTGCAGTGCATAATGATTAGTCCATTACGGAGAGTTGGCACATGCCTACACTAAATCTTAATTCTTTTCTCTTATCCTTCCCCAATCTTCCCCCTCATTTTAAAACTCTTTTTAGGGCCAGGGACTTAGTTCAGTGGTTCCGTCGATTCCCTGGTAACTATATACCATCCTGGGCGTAGAGACTCACCCCAGCAGCAACCAGTACCACATACCACAGTGCCGGGCGTGGTGGCTCACGCCTGTCATCCCAGCACTCGGGAGGCAGAGGCAGGAGGATTGCCGTGATGAGTTTGAGGCTGAGCTCAGGGCCAGCCTGAACCACAAAGCGAGACCCTGACTTAAAAAAAAAAAAAAAACACCTCTTTTTATAAACCTCGTTCTTTCATTTAATCTGCAACTGCTCTGAGCCACACGGAGCTGGAATATTTTGCAATTTTACCAGGAGGAGAAAGAGGACTACAAATCACCACATGACTAGAAAATAGTATCCATGAAGACAATTCCAAAGCTCAGCACTTTTTCCCCCTTGATCTCTTCTGCTGGCTGTCAAGGAACTCACTTCTAGTAAAATAGTGGAGGCATGCTGATAGAGATAGCTATAGTTTCCATTTGCCTGTCCTCAGTCATAATCCAAGTGAAGAAAGTAGCAACATTTAAGGTGTGGAAGAAGACTTCAAACTGCAGCTGGGATTGTGGTGCACACCTGTAAACTCTGCACTCAGGAGGCTGAGGCAGGAGGATTCACATTCAAGACCTGCCTGTTCTACATTGTAAAACTTTCTTTTTATTTTATTTTTATTTTTTTAGGTTTTCTGAGACAGGGTCTCGCTTTGTGGTTCAGGGTGGCCCTGAACTCAGCCTCAAACTCACTGGGTGTGAGTCTCCACACCCAGTATTGTTATGTGGTTACCGGGGAATCGAACCTGGGCCCTTGCGCTTGCAAGACAGGTGCCGGAACCACTGAGCTAACTCCCCGGCCCAAAACTTTCTTTAAAAAAAAAAAATTTTTAGTTTTTTCGAGGCAAGGACTTGCTTTGTAGTTCATGCTGGCCCGGAACTCACTATGTAGCTCAGGCCAGTCTCAAACTCACAGCAGTTCTCCTCCTGCCTGTGCCTCCAGAGTGATGGGATTATAGGCATGAGCTGGCATGAAACTCTTTCAAAAAATAAAAACAGCTGGGAATGTTGCTCAGTGGCACTGCACCTGCTTTGCAAATACAAGGTCCTGAATTCAACCCCCAGTCCTCCCCCCAAAATAAACAGCTTGTGAAAATGGTTTGTTACTCTCTTGACCCAGAAAACCCCACAAAATCATGCAAATCTAGAGGTTCAAGAAGGCATGATGGCACATGCCTGTAATCTCAGCAATGTGAAGGCTGAGGCAGGAGGATTGCTTAACGGTCAAGGCCTCCTTGGGCTACATAGCAAGATCCTGTCTCCAAAAAACAAAGGGAGAAAGGAACATTCAAATTTTTGTGTTCACTTTAAGAATGCTGGTGAAGGCTGGGCGTGGTGGCTCACACCTGTAATCCCAGCACTCGGGAGGCAGAGGCAGGAGGATTGCTGTGATGTGAGTTGGAGGCTGAGCTCAGGGCCAGCCTGAACCAC
>PVIR01043871.1:0-11504 GCA_004026965.1 Petromus typicus
GTATCTTCCAACTTTAGTATCCATTGAGGATCTAAATGAATGGAAAAACATTCCACGTTGGTAGATCAGAAGACTTATTTGTTAAAATGGCAGCATTCCCTAAGTGACTCAACATCAGTCCTATCAGAATCTGAGGAGATTTCTTGTAGCAATTAACAAGCTAACTTTAAATTTCATATAGAGTTGCAAGACCCAAAGGAGCCTAAACAATCCTGAAAGCAAAGAAAGTGGAAGACTTCACCTTCCCTATTTTAATACTTATTACAGAGCAAGGGTAATCAAGACTGTGTGTTACTAGCAAAGGATAAGCAGATCAATGGAATAGAACTGAGAGGTCAGAAATAAAACTATACATTATGATCAGTTAACTTCAGGGATTTGTCCATACTGGGCAAATGCTCTACAGCTAAATTAAATCTCAGTACCAGCCTGTCAAGAGATTTTGACACAAGAGTGTCAGGACCAACCAATGGGGAAACAATAGCCTTTTCAACAAATGGTAATGAGAAAATGGCATAGCCCACTGAAAAATAAGATGTTATACTATTTTCACATACATTATGTAAAAGATAACTCATATTTATCCTTCTAGTTTTACTCAGAAGTCAGTTATTTCCATGCAGTCTCAGGTTCAATCTTCCAAGGAAGATTGCTGTTGAGAATACTAAATGAGGACATTGCTTTCATGTGTCTTCTGAGTTGGCACAGTTCTGATATCTCATCTGACCAAGAGATGGGTTATGTGTTCCACGTCCAAGGTGATTTCCTTGTCTTCAGCATTAATAAATGCTTGCTTATTTATTTGTTGTGGTACTGGGGATTGAACCCAGAACCTTTTGCCTGCAAGGCAGGTATGGTGTCACTGAGCTAAATCCTTGGCACAGAAATGGTCATTTTCTTTCTTTTTTCTTGGTTTTTTGAGACAGGGTTTTACTTTGTAGTTCAGGCTGGTCCTGAGCTCAGCCTCAAACTCACATCACAGTAATCCTCCTGCCTCTGCCTCCCAAGTGCTGGGATTACAGGCGTGAGCCACCACGCCTGGCATTGTATGTGGTACTGGTTGCTGCTAGGCATGAGTCTACATGCCCAGTGTGGTATGTGGTTACCAGGGATCGAATCCGGGTCCTTGTGCTTGCAAGACAGGTGCTGGAACCACTGAGCTAATCCCTGGCCCAGAAATGGTCATTTTCTATGGGCTCTACTGAAAAGTTCTTAGGAGGAAAAGGTTGAGACACATTAGGTTTTTTTTTAATCTTACATGTCTTTAAAAATGGTAGGGAAGGGCCGGGGATATAGCTCAGTGGTTCCGGCACCTGTCTTGCAAGCGCAAGGTCCGGGGTTCAATCCCCGGTAACCACATAACAATACTGGGTGTGGAGACTCACCCCAGCGCCAACCAATACCACATACCAGTGCCGGGCGTGGTGGCTCACGCCTGTAATCCCAGCACTCGGGAGGCAGAGGCAGGAGGATTGTGATGTGAGTTTGAGGCTGAGCTGAGGGCCAGCCTGAACCACAAAGCGAGACCCTGTCTCAAAAAACCTTAAAAAAAAAAACAAAAAAAAAACCTTAAAAAATGGTAGGGAAATGGCAGAAAGGAGATCAGTTAGAGGAAGTCTTTTCTTCTCATGCTCACAGTGACTTATTCAGACAGTTTGCTCATGTGCTGTCATTCTCAGCTTGAAATTGCAAGAATCAGGAATTTCAAAAGCTAGGATTGCCTCCTCACAAGTGGAAAATCACACCAAAAGACAACTGAGGCAGGACAGGCTCAACATTCCCACGGGGAATTAAAGGGGATGATTAGGGCGTCTGTTTGAGTGAAAAATGTCCCTCAAATCTTAAGAACAACTGCCAACATGTTGTCTTTTAACTGGTGGGAGGGGTTCTATGATTTAGTAACAGGCATATATATTTTCTAAATATAAACTAGATTTCATAATAAGGACCTATTTTACAGAATTTGATATCAAAGTCCACTAGAGGGCACTCTAACATTACTTTTTCCCTAGTGTGGTTGTCTGAGCTAACAGTCAAGGTCAAACAGGTAAAGAACACCAGTAAATTCATCAATTAAGCCCAAATGCAACATGTAAAAAATAGGAATAAAATGTAAATTATAATTTTATTAATAGGACATATCCTCTCATCTTCTCAACTTAAATTTACTATCTTTTTTTTTTTTTTTTGAGACAGGGTCTCGCTTTTGTAGTTCAGGTTGGCTCTGAGCTCAGCCTTGAACTTACAGCAATCCTCCTGCCCCTGCTTCCTAAATGCTGGGATTACAGGTATGAGCCACTACATCCGTCACTGTGGTATGTAGTACTGATTGCTTGTGGGCATTAGTCTCCACATCCAGCATTGTTGTATGTAGTTATGATCGAACCTGGGCCCTTGTGCTTGCAAGGCAAGTGCTGGAACCACTGAGCTAAATCTTTACCCAGGCCCTTTTTTTCTTTTCTTTTTTATTTTTTTTTTGAGACAAGGTCTTGCTTTGTAATTCAGGCTGGCATTGAACTCGCTATATAGACTCAGACTCACAGCAATCCTCCTGCCTCTGCCTCCCAAGTGCTGGGATTACAGGTATGAGCCACCACCGCCCAGCACTGTGGTATGTGGTACTGACTGCTGCTGGGCAGGAGTCTCCATGTCCAGTATTCTACGTGGTTACCAGGGGATCGATCCCTAGTCCTTGCGCTTGCAAGACAAGCGCCAGAACTACTGAGCTAAATCCCCGGCCCTGTAGATTTGTTTTGAGTACATATTGTTTATCTTTTTACCCTTAGGGCTCTAAATGGCTGTTTTTAAAAATAATTTTTTCAAATGTCACTTGAAGTCCAAGTCAGAAGAACTCTTCACATTGTACTGTTGGATGTTGCTTCACTAAACAGGTATATATTACAATATGGTAATTACCTCAATGACATCATTAAAAAGAAATATTATTAGAAAAATAACTATTTAGGGCCGGGGATTTAGCTCAGTGGTTCCAGTGCCTGTTTTGCAAGCGCAAGGGCCTGGGTTTGATCCCAGTTAACCACTACAATACTGGGTGTGGAGACTCACGCCCAGCAGCAACCAGTACCACATTCCAGTGCCGGGCGTGGTGGCTCATGCCTGTAATCCCAGCACTCGGGAGGCAGACGCAGGAGGATTGCTGTGATGTGAGTTGGAGGCTGAGCTCAGGGCCAGCCTGAACTACAAAGTGAGACCCTGTCTCAAAAAAAAAAAAAAAAAAAAAAAAAAAGGAAAAATAACTATTTACATTATTGCCTCATAATTGGTTTGTTGTAATCACTGGTAGGTGTCACCTCTCCCATTCTTTTTTTTTGAGTCTCACTATATAGTTCAGGCTGGCTTTGAACTCACTGTGTAGTCCAGGCTGGCCTTGAACTAAGGTTGATTGTCCTGCCTCAGCATCCTGAGTGCTAGGATTACACATAGGTGCTACCATGTCTAGCATAAATTTTATTATATATATATATATTTATTTATTTATTTATTTATTTTTAGGTTTTTTGAGACAGGGTCTCGCTTTGTGGTTCAGGCTGGCCCTGAGCTCAGCCTCCAACTCACATCACAGCAATCCTCCTGCCTCTGCCTCCCAAGTGCTAGGATTACAGGTGTGAGCCATCACAGCCAGCACTGTGGTATGTGGTACTGGTTGCTGCTGGGCCTGAGTCTCCACGCCCAGTATGGTATGTGGTTACCAGGGATCGAACCTGGGCCCTTGTGCTAGCAAGACAGGCGCACTGAGCTAACTCCCTGGCCCATAAATTTTATATTTTTTAAAAAAGCTCTAATCCTCAGTCATCTGCTAATATAAATCCTAGAGTTTCTTTGGCTTCATCATACTAAATTATCTATTGCCTGTCAGCACTGTGTATGGGTCTCTTGGGATTCTATTGTTTTGGGCTTATTCATACTTGAAAGAGTTCTTACCAAATGTGGTTGATATTCCCTGTAGTAATGTAATATAATAATTTGTTATTGTATTACTCTACTATGGACTATTTCAAGTTAGCCATTCCCCCTGGGTGAGCACTGGGATTGTTTCTGGTTTTTAGCTGGAACATACTGTGTAGCTATAATCATCTTTGTTCAAATTTGTTTTCTTTCGAATGATCTTTTTAAGATGTGTTCCCCAGTGTGGCATTACTCAGTTTGAGAGTATCATTATATTTATGATTTTTGACTGCTCTTGCCAAATTTCTTGTTGGAAAGATTAGGCTTGTTTATAATATGCTTTCAGTGCACAAATATATTTATTTTCTCACAATGCTGTTAGCATTGAATTTTGTCAATTTTATTCCTTTTTGCTGATTTAATAGATGTATAGTGAAACTTTCTTTGTATTTCTTTAGTTATGTGTGATGTCTGACTTTTATTGCTTGTTTAATTTGAACATTTTCTTATAGATTATTTCTCTTTGTTTTACAATCTCAACTTTTTTACAGTTGTGAACGTGGGCAAGTTATTAGTTACTTTTTGTTCTTTTTGCTTAGCACTTTCTCTGACCATGATTCTATATTTTACTTGATTGTTCAAAACTGATAAGGTGGTAATAATTCATATGTAGTTTATGTGTGTGTGTGTGTGTGTGTGTGTGTGTGTGTGTGATACTAGGGATTCAACTCAGGGCTTTATTTATTAATTCAAAATTAAAATTATCTATAAAACCAGTTAGAACTGTGGAGTAGTTTGGTACAATCAAATTTTGAAGTCAGGCAATTTTGAAGTCTTATTTCAGAATCATCATGTATTTAATTCTTGCTCTTCTCATTCTGCTTTTTGGCATAATTTTAGGCTTTCATTAAAGTTGACAGACTACTATAATGAATTCACATAAATCTTTTATTCAGATTTTCCAAATGAAAATGTCAAGGTTTCTAGTTTATTAGATTTTTTATTCTCTCTACACTTACTTTATACATATTATCTTTTAACCATTTAAGATCAAGGTGCAGCAATTTATAATAGCTAAATCTTGGAAACAACCTAAATATCCATCAATTGATAAATAGATAAAGAAGATATAGTTTTTAAAATATATATATATAATTGAATACTACTTTGCCACAAAAATGAGCTTTAGATAGTTAAAGTTAAATGGCTGGGCTTTGAGATTATACTCTTAAATGAAATAAATCAGACCTAATATCTTAACAAAATACCCCCCTAGAGTCCCTGAGAAAGGTTTACTAGGACAAAGTTAAGAGAGAGTCCCCCTGGGGCCTTTAATTGGAACAACATGCTGAAAGCTGACAGTGCTGGGGATTGGGGTGTTGGTTTTAAAAGTCGCTCCACCACTTCCTTCAGAGTCTGAGCTACTTTTCTAAGTGAAAGCCCTTGACACTTCTGCCCGTCTCTCCAGGAGGTCAGGCTCAAAAAGGATCCGTATGGGGCTTTCTATCCTTCCTAAGGGCCCCCAGATTTATTCCACCCAAATTCATCTATCTATCAGGCCCTGAACACACACCTTCCCCGGACATGTGTTGACAATGAACAGACTAAGCTTGAGCTGCCCTGTGGAATATGGATCCACTCTTGTTGTTTCGGGTAGAGAGAGACACAGAAATAGAGAGTGACAAGAGACTTAAGGTGGTGCGCTTACCTCATAATCTTTTTTTGCAAAAAAAAAAATGGTGAAACTCAGAAGAATCCCCTCTATTGTTTTCCCGTGGGCTGTCTGCTTCTGCACCACTTAAAATCATAGGAGAACAGCTGTCAAAAAAACCAATTTATGTGGTAGTTCTCATCAAAGATTAAGATTTTTTTTCTCCTTCTCTCTAATTCTTACTGGGTAGCTTATTACAAGAGATTTCTGTGCTCATTGGTCACATCTAAAAAGTTCTGACTAGTATATTTATAATTCTAAACTAATAACTCTAACACATTATCATAGCTCAATTTGGCCAATACTTCTAAGAGTGCAATCTGACTTAAAAGTGTTAATTTTGTGTATTCTGTTTCTTGTTTTTTTAAACTGATTAAGGTACTTAAACTGTTTTTGGTACAGCTTTATAGCTAATGTCAAATTTTCTTTTTTAAATAGTTTTTTGTTTTTTTGTATGTGTGGTATTAGGTGTTGAACTTCAGATCTTGCACTTGTGAGGCAGGTGCTGGAACCACTGAGCTAAATCCTTAACCCCTTAGTTACTATAATTGAATTTTAAATTTAAATTAAATGTTGACTTATGTTTTCAATAATCAGTTTATGATTGCTTAAATATCTGGTCATGACATAAACATATTTGATAATGCATATATATACATATATAAACACAGTTTATGCTGTCAGCCCAAGCTTTAAAGTTTTTTTTTAGGTTTTTTGAGACAGGGTCTCGCTTTGTGGTTCAAGCTGGCCCTGAGCTCAGCCTCCAACTCACATCACAGCAATCCTCCTGCGTCTGCCTCCCAAGTGCTGGGATTACAGACATGAGCCACCACGCCCGGCACTGTGGTATGTGGTACTGGTTGCTGCTGGGGTGAGTCTCCATGCCCAGTGTGGTATGTGGTTACTGGGGATTGAACCCGGGTCCTCGCGCTTCCAAGACAGGTGCCGGAACCACTGAACTAAATCCCCAACCCCCAAGCTTTAAAATTGTTTACAGTGTTAAAACTACATAAGTTTAACATATACAAAATAACTAAGGAATATTCTCTTTTATGCAATATACATTTAGTCCTTAAACATAAAATGAACAAAATTTGACATCTCTAAGTTTGGTCCTGCCATTTCAGACTTGATTACATTTATTGACTTTGATTGAGTTTATTATTATATAAATTAGACATATTTACATGTTAGTCTGGAAGAAGTGGACAGATGAGGCATGGCCTGGAGGACTTTCTCTGGTCCTTGGCCCCTTCCTTTGGGGCTCTTCCTGTGCACTGTTTGAGAAGTGCCATGAGTTGAGCACTTTACTCCACCCAAAGTGCTAAGACACACCAACATTATCTATACCCTGATATGATAGTATTGATGACAAAATCACATAAGCTCAAATCTCTTAAACTGCTTGAGATAGATCTCTGGCATAAAAGAATTTATCAACCCATTACAGATGCTAGCCAGAACAAAAAGGCCAGATCTGTGACAAGTCCTGCAGAAAAATGTCCCCTGAACCAGACCTAAGAGCTTTTCCTTCTTTTTTTTATTCAGAACTTGGGCTTGGACCTAAGAGCAGCCTTAAAAACACTATTTTCAAAGAGGTTCCACTCCCTAGTTGTCCATTCAGTCAGTATTTGAACAACCCCATCACGTCTTCAGGAATCTCTTGATGCATCAAGGTTAATGAACCATGGGACTTTGAATGTCCCAGCAGCTGAGGAAGCAAGCAGAGAAATGAACTAGGGTTAGAGGAGGCAGAGGAAAAAATGGTGGCACTGTGTTTTGGAAGGTTGGTTGAAGGTCAGTGACTTGGGAGGATTTGGCACAACCTAAATGTGACAGAACAGTACTCAAGTATAATGAACCTATATTCTACCACCCAACTGCTGGAGATTTTAGTTTTTTTTGTACTGAGGATCAAACCTAGGGCTTCAGCATGCTGAACTAACACTATCACTGAGCTGTACTTACGTGCCTAGGTTTTCGTTTTGAAAAAGAATTTGATAACTTTCTGAAGTTCTGTCTGTTCTCTCTTCCCTATTCCCTCTACCCTCTCCATATCATAACTTAGTGGATCTATCCATCTAGTTCATTGTTTATACTTCTATACCTATATTTTTTCATATAGTATAAGCCATACTATTTTATGTATCTCAAGTTTATGTAAATGATTTTATAATGCACATACTTTTTCCATGTTGCCCTTTCAATACTTCATGTTAAGAGCTATCAGATGTTACGTATAGGTGTGGGGGTAAACCAAGGCACTACTGAAACCACCACAGTGGGCAAAAATGAAGCAAGAAGGTTGGGTGCAGGTGAGTCAAGAGCAACAAAGCTGTTGACCCTGGGGGCTTGGCCAAGGCGAAACTTTCTAGGGGAGTTTGGGTAGGAAAGGGATTGTGCCAGGAAGCGTGGGAAATTTTTATCTTGGAGTGGAGGAAGTCTTTTGTTCTGGGGCAGAGGAAATTTGGAGGTCTCCATGGGTGTCTGGATCTGCAGATGTTGCTGAGTGGGGTGGGCTTTTGATCTCAAATCTAGGCTTTGGCTTCCTGTTATCCTTTGTACCTTGCAGGATATGTAACTGCATTGCCTTGGAAGTTTTTCTCTTCTGCCTGGTTGGCGGTCTGACAATAGGAATCATTTTTAAATGTTATTTGTTGTAGGATTTTGTCATAGGAACATTTTTTTGCTTTATTCATGTCTTTTTGACATTTGTTATCCACATTTTTTACAAATAAGCTCTCTTCCTAGAACATATTGTTCTAGGTATACTTGTAGAAGTTTCTCTATTTTCCTAGACATGAAATTGCTCGGTCATAAATTGCACATTTGAAATTTCATTCTGTTGCATTGTCAAAAAATAGCTGCTCTATAAATGTAAGGCCTATCTTCGGATGAAGGCAGTACTGCTCTGCTATAAAGGGTAAATTTGAGACATATCTAGCTAAATGGATACACCTTGATACCATACTCAAGTGAAATAAATCAGGCACATGTTTAAATATTGCATTGTTTCTCTGGTGTGATGAACTGAAAGGACCAAAATGTATTATAGATATTGGGAAATAGGAAGGGCATGGGGGCAGGGAAGGGAAAATTAAAAAATAATAGAAAAAATAGAAACAGCTTTTGTAAATAAGGAGGGGAAGGGGACTAATGGGATGGTATGTGATTGGGGAATAAAGAAGAATCAATATATATTATGTACAGGTACAAATTCTCTATGATGACCGATCATTATGTATATCTAAAGAGCACCAATAAAAATTTAAAATCAAAATAGCTGCTTTAGTTTTACACTGCCACTTGCCATCTCTGAGTTTCATTCCAAGATTTCTTACCTACACTCAATGATCAGATCTTAGCGTTTTACTATGAGATAGATTTTAAGCAGACCTATGAAAATAAATGGCCAGAGGCTTGGAGTGGGTGAATCTGAGATTCACCGAGGTAGTTTAGGTATCCTGTGTATTCAACCACTGCAAAGCCCTAGTAAATAATTCAGCCCACGCGCACACATGGACCAACCAGCACCGCTGCGGCCTCTTGTCCAGTCCTTCCTTGTGTCTTCGCTGCGTTTCCCTCCCAGCGATGCCGTTGGTTCCGGTCTGCGCCTGCGTGCGCTTGCGCATTTCGGGATCTCGCGCCTGTCTCGGTCTCCTCCCCATTCGTTCTCTACGCCGCCGCGCGCCTGCCGCTTCCGACCTCTGGCGTCCGCAGGGAGGGGCTGTGCGGAGTGGCGCGAATCGAGCGCAGAGTCTCCGCCGGTTTCGTACGCCTCCCCCCGCCCTCTCAGCGTGGCCGCTGCGGGTTCCTGTCCTCAGGAGCGTCTTCTGACACTGAGGTAGGCCTCTCCAGAAGCTCTGTGGCGTTCTGTGGACGCCGCATCGGGCCCCACGGGCGCCGCGTTTCCTGAGGTGGTTTCCTGGGACCCTGCGGTGTGCTTCCCGCTCTGGTGTCTGCCTGCGTGCTCCGGTGCGTACCGGTCGCCAACTCCCGCTCGTCGCCAAAAGAGCTGTGGTACCTTTTCCTCACGCTGAACTCCCCGGACGGTGGGTGGGTCCCGGAAGAGCTCTGCCAGAAAACGAGCGACCAGCGCTCCTCTGATGGCTCCCCCCACCCCCATCTTCCTCTCTAGTTTTGGTTGTCAGGTGAAATTTATTTTCATTAATTTTTTTGCAGCGTGTGGGTGGGAGTTTCCTTGGAAATCCTTATTGCCTCAAGCCACTTAATACCTCCAAAGAACTGGTGAGTTTTTCCTGTATACCGTGACAGGCAGCGTTGTGAGACTTTTACACAAACGCGTTCACTTAATTCTCAGGACACTCTTATGAGATCGGACGTACATCTCGTCAGTGACCGAGTTGGATGTAAATCTAGACAACCTTCTTTGGCTTTAGTCACTGTAACATATCAAGATTTAAGAAGCACCGAGGGGAAAAAAAAAAGAAACGTTATGCATCTGCCTTTATTTTTTTCTGTCACAGGAGGGGCTGCTTTGTAGATGAATCAAAGAAAGTCTGGATTTGAATTCCAGTGCAATGAGTTTAAGTTCCTAGCGTAGTTATTTACCAGCTTATCAACTGTTTAAGTTTCCTCACGTGATAAGCACTGTTGTGGATATCTGCTTAGTTTTTGGAAGGTATAACCTCTGACGTATGTGAAATACCTAGACAATGTCCAAGGATTCAATGAACAGCTGCAGTTACTGCTCAGAGTGTTTAGTTTCTGTTGGTACACACTTACCCTAAACTGAAGTCAACCAAATCAGAAGACAAGATTGTGTGTGCATCTTTTTCTTTTCTCAGTTAAAGAAGCGTTTAGGCTCACTGTAATCAGTTTTAAATAAACCTTTGTACCACATTTTCTTGTTTAGAGTTGAGAGTCAGTCATTCATAAATCACTGTTAATAGAATCCCCATCACCCTAAGCTTTCAAAGCTGTTTTGATAGGTTTGGTACCTAGAATGTTAAGATTTAAAATTATCCTGTCAGTGATTGTTCAGATAGTTCAAGATGATGGGTATGTTGAAAGAAAATGACAGATAATAACTCAAATGGGGGCTTTTTAGGGATACCAGCAAAAATGCTACCTGTGAAATAAATTCAAGTCTCTGTTGGGTTACTTTTGTTTCTGTATTCTAGAGAATGTGATCTTTGTCATGATTAGTCTTGGCATCTAGACTCAGTCCTCTTTCACGGGCAGTTAAGGTAATTCATTCCATATTCTTAATTCAAGTACGTGAAGATGATCAGTACTTAGTGAGCTCTTCATCATGAAAGGTATGAATTTGAAATGAAATAAAACAGCTAGGCATGGGTTGGGGATTTAGCTCAGTGGTTCCGGCGCCTGTCTTGCAAGCGCAAGGGCCCGGGTTCAATCCTCGGTAACCATATACCATACCGGGTGTGGAGACTCATGCCCAGCAGCAATCAGTACCACATACCACAGTGCCGGGCGTGGTGGCTCACGCCTGTAATCCCAGCACTCGGGAGGCAGAGGCAGGAAAATTGCTGTGATGGGAGTTTGAGGCTGAGCTCGGGGCCAGCCTGGACCACAAAGCAAGACCCTGTCTCTAAAAAAACCAACCCCCCCCCCCCAAAAAAAAAACCCCAGCTAGGCATGATGGTGTATACCTGTTAATGGGTGGTCAGGAGGGTTGCTGTGAGTCCAAGGCTAGCAACAACTGCATAGTAAGACCCTGTCTCAAACAAAACATAACAAGCAAAACCAACAGTGGTTGAAGGATACACTAGTTTGCTTGTTTAAATTGGCCAATCAAGGTGGGGTGTGATGGTACATACTTGTAATCCGACTGGCACTTAGAGTGAAGCAGGAGGATGGACTTGAGTTCAAGACTCACCTGAACTTCATCAAAAAACAAAAT
>PVIR01043872.1:0-11503 GCA_004026965.1 Petromus typicus
TCCTGAATCTGGGGAACATGCAGAAACTTAGGGGAGAAGAAAGCACGAGCCATTGAGAAATGAAACCTAATTAGCTACAGCTGCAATTTCTGTAGTTCTCTGAATTCCAGATACATGGTTCCAATTTCTGTTTTCAACTGTCTGTACGAGAGAATGGAAGAAGCCTAATGCCTGCCCTTCTACTTTTTGCTTTGCCTTTATTTCATTAGAAAATGGCAAGCAATTTCAATCTTTTTTTTAGACAGGGTCTCACTTTGTAATTTAGGCTGGCCCTGAGCTCAGCCTCCAACTCACATCACAGCAATCCTCCTGCCTCTGCCTCTCAAGTGCTGGGATTACAGGCATGAGCCACCATGCCTGTCACTGTGGTATGTGGTACTGATGTGGTACTGATTGCTGGTGGGCATACGTCTCCACACCCAGTATTGTTGTATGTGGTTACTGGGGATCGAAACCAGGCCGTTCCACTTGCAAGACAGGTGCTGGAACAATTGAGCTAACTCCCCAGCCCAGTAATCTTTTTCTGAAGTGATTAAAAGTTCCAGCTGTCATTAGGGAGGCAGGAACCATAGTGAGAGAGTCAATATCATGTTCCACTTCTAGAAAAATCAAAAAAATGCTAGAAAAAGAATGCAAAGCTAAAATGAACACAAGAAACAGAGAGGTAGAACCCAACTTTATCATGGGTGTTTAATCCAGATGCATACACATTCAACAAAAGGAGAAGGTTGTCAATCAACCCACCAAAAACGTGAGCTGTCCTGGTAGCATCAAACTCACACTGAGAAATTCAATCCTTTTTAAGTCTGAGAAAAAGACCCAGACCCACCCTGTCTAAATCACTCAATTCTCCACAGGGCAGCTAGCTCTCAGGCAACCACAGGCTGTGTGTCTCTGAACACACAAGCAAGCAGAGGCGCCTTTTCTATCTTCCTCCAACAGCCCTGGCCTTATTTCCATAATGCTGCTGAGAGCAAGGGCAGTGAAAGAGGGAGGAAGTGATTTCATTTGGGCTTTCAGAAGAAAGAGTTTCTCAGGCAAGTTCAACTTCCTCTGTCAAAGTTCCATCTCAGTCTAATTTCAGACAGCTTACCTACCCTGAAGGGAGGAAGAGCATTTAGTGGAGAAGCTAACTGAAGAAGTCAAGCAGTACTTCGGGCCTTACCCGGCCCTCTGGTTCTCTTTATTTCCTGCTGATTCCTTCCTTTTGGCTTTCTTTCATTTTTTAACGCTTCATTCTAAGGCTGAGACTTGGAAAGGAGGTGGTAGAAACTACCCCAGTGAGCCCATTAGAAGCTCTGGGCTCTGAGAGGGATGCAATGAACCGTGTTGAAACTCTTCAGAATCATCTGTGGATTTTGTTTACTCAAAGTGCCCTATGTCAAGAGACATTTTCATCAAAAGCCTATTTCCCAGGAACTACATTTCTCATTTCTTAATATATTTGGGAAAGGCCAATAGATAAATTTAAAATTATAAAGTATTAGAAGATTAGGGTAATATATTTAAGAAGGGTTTGGAGTTATGTCATTCAAACAAGAAGAATTTAAAAGAAAAGGTTTCAGTAGGGAAGACGGATACGACTACATGAAGTTCCCACTTTAGGGCCTGTCACCAAACTCCCTAGTTTTGCCCTCCACTCCATTCTTAGATTGTGATTCAAAGACGCCTGCAGTTCAATGGATGGACATTAAAGGGCCACCAAAATCCAGTTCTCCTTCTCAAAACTGTTTAGCATATATAAGCATATAAACAAATATTCTGGTCAGATCAGCCAGCACTTTCAGCAATATCCTGAAGTATGTGTAATTCAAAATCAGTGAAAACAAAATAACAAAATAATAACAAAATCAGTGAAAACAAAATAACAGGAACAAAATATGTTCCTATTCCCATCAGTTCTATTGCCTGCATCCACTCTCTCCTGGACTCTTTTTTCATGAAAACATTTAAATTAACTTGATTTCCAGAGACCTTTTAGCACATTCGGCTGCATACAGCTCTGGCATTCTCCACCTGTTCCAAGCTTTTTAAACACATAATTAGCCCCTGTGGACAGTGATCGCAGTTGCTCAAGTTTATGAATTTCTTCCTCCCTCATCTCTCATTCAAGTTGAGTTTCTATTGTAAGTCTTCAGAAAGACCAGTCTGTCATTAAATGGAGAGCTGTAAAGATTTTACTATCATCATGAGCAACGAAAACTTTGATCATAGCATTATCGCCTCTCCGGGATGAATATAAACCAAAGGCTGTTCATAGACCCCCACCAAGCCCCTACTCCTGACAGCTGAACAAATACATCTTGCCTTTTGCCTCTGGAAGCACTCATTCAAAGTGTTTGGCAGATCACAGTAGGTAATAAATGTTGCTACAGCCATAGACTCAAAGATATCTTTCTACATCAGGAATGGTTTGGCTGTTCCACGTTGCTGAGAAACAGCTAACACGGAGAAGGATGCAGCAGGACTACAGAAGAGGAGTGGGAGAAATGGTGCAGACAGTGCAGACCCGAGCAAGGACACACCCAAAGCCAAAGATCAGAAGGTCTGGCTTTTAATTTTAACCCTTATCCCTTGGATAAGGGATAATAACCTCCGCTGGAGCCCAGTGCCTTTATAATCGGGTGAGAGAACATTTTTGATTAAAGATTTATTTCAGCTCATCTATTGAAGTCAAGTCTCATTCACATTGTGGGGAAGACCACCTCAGTGGTTATGGCCAAAGAGGCTATGAACAGGGCAGGCTGTACAAAGTTAACCCCACAACTGGCTTGCTTTGAGAAGTAAGTCTGTCCCAAACCTATGTGCTGAGGTCAGAGTAAGTCACACACGAATTCTGTTCCCAGAATTAAAACCTTTTTGCTAAGAAGATAAGGTTAGTTATTAGCCACAGCCTATATTCTGGCTCTTCTGTTTCAAGTCCAAGAATGCTACTTTTTTGCCTTTACAAGTCTGGCCTGCATCAGTAACATGCCCACTGCAATTATAAATCCTCTCCTGTGGCCCCTTTACCTCCATCTAACTAAGACATCGACAGCTCAGGTGTCCAGGGCCTTTGCTTGTTCAAGCTTCTGTCTGCTCAAGCACTGGTCATCCTGGCTCCCCGGCTCTGTTCCCTAACTGTCTCTGTGTCTTCCCACTATGCTTTGTGGCACCGAGAAGAACAGGCTCCACTGCAGGGGTCTCAAAGAAAATCTAAGCTTATGTAGAAATCTCTACCTAGAATCATAAAAACAAGCTTATCAGACTGATAATGGGATTGGTGTTGAAATCTCATGTGCTATATTTGACCACAGCCACAGTAATCTTCCGTCATATAGTTTGCAAATCACCAGCCACAGCCACGGCATCCAGATTGACCCTGGGGTTTTGGTTCACTTGTTTCTCATCTCTCAGAATACTGGAGGACTCAGAAACCTGACCACTCATGTGTCAGACAATGACAAAGATGCTGGGACAGGCACAGAAATCCTCGAGGAGGGTCGGAGGCACTGTCTGGAGGAACAGCCAAGGGCTCATTGGCTAAGAAGTTTCTCGTGTGACTTGTCATTGTGCACTTTCTCATGGGTACAGAGTCGGATTTCCCACAATACTGTACTTCATGCACATTAAGAACCAAGTGGGCCCTGAACAGGGGCTGGAACTTCTGCTCCAGAATGCAGAGCGAGCAACCTGCAGCTCCTCCCAGCTGGCTGACAGCAGAACAGCAGTGCAGACACGTGGGGGCAGGTTAGACTCAGGGGCGTCCTGAAGCAGCACTGAGGCAGCTGTGCCCACAGGCCCCCACCTCAGACTAGCTCCCTTCGTAGCCCTCATCAGGTGCCCTCCTCAGATCAGGGGTATCGGAAGAGGTTTGTCTGCTGGCTATCAGGAGGTATACTGGTCCCTCTATCTCTGGAACTTCCTCAGGCCAAACCTCAAAGGAGGGAAACTGTACCGAGGCTGGCATAGTTCTCCTTCCTTGTACCTCATTTTCCATTAACATGTTTTCCTCCAAATAAATACTACAGATATGCAAGCCCCTAACCTAGACTTCACACACTGGGCAAAGATATCAGGGCTGGAAGACCTGTGTTTGAATCCTATTTCCTCCCCCTTCTGCTGGGTGGATTTGAACAAGAGTCTTGGTCTCTATTGACTTGGGTTCCACAGAGCTCCTCTGAGTGTTAAGGCTGACAGGCATGAAAAGATGTGGTTCAGTGCCTGAACATAGTAGGAACTCAAAAATTATGAGTTCTATTGTTTAGTAACAAAATACTGATAACATATTAACATAAGAAGTTACTAAATACACTGTAAGAAATCTCATTGTCAGTCTTATAACTGAGAATAAGGTCAGAACAGGAGATACTATTTCCAATTAAGTTTTATAGCTAAAGTTTACACAAAAATAGACTAAATGTGTCGTTTTTCTGTTCAGAAAGTAGAGTAATACTTTTCTTGAATATTAGGAACCTAAACATTTGCAACTTTAGTGCAAACATTATGACACTGTCCTTTAAAATCTACCAGATATTTCCTTTCCCTCTGTGGCCTCGGGTTAAGGGACTTCACACAGGAAAATCTAGGGTGCTACATACACATGTTATTGGAAAGGCAAAGGGAAGATGCAGCGTATTCATGTATTCATGTAAACTTCAGAACAGCTGAGCTGGTCTGTCAAACCACTTCTCAGGAGAAACACAGCTGAAAACTCCTATCTAAGCCACAACCCGACCCTCCTCGTGCATGACACCTGAATCCCACCTCTGATGAGTTCAATCGTTAAAAGACATTAGCATTGTCTTGGTGGAAGTATTTGTGATTTTTACAAAATACTGCACTAAGTCATTTTCTTGACAGCTACATTTTCTAGCACCTCTGAAATTGGGTGCCTGAGATGAGGGTCTCAATCACCACAACCCCAAATATCTCCCTAACACCCACTTTAAACTTCAGTTTACTTTTCATTTTTATTAGCATTGTTATCAGTTAGCATATTAACGTAGAAATGTGCAGATGGAAGCCAATGTGTGGGAACAAACAATTCTCTGGGCTGACGACTCTACAAGATTTTTCTAAGAACTGACTGTACAGAAAAGCAAAACCCACAGACTGGTTTATCAGGTCTCGGTGGAATCACAAAGCCTCTCCCTTTCTCTTCCCCACCCCTGCTCCCCTGCTCTCCCTCTTTCCCTCTCCCTTTCCATCAGTGGCAGGGATCCAAAACTTTCTTTTTCTTGCATGATTACCACATGATACATACTTTGGTAGCTGCTTTGTCAATATTTCATCTCATCTTCTCACTCTCTTAAAAGAGAAGATATTTTCCTTACTTTCAGATGAGGGAGAAGTGTGAAGTAGAAACTTCTATTCCTCCTTAATTTAGGATGGGAAAGCTTGAGGGAGTCAGTAGTGGAATTTGGGTCATCTTGGTCCCAAACTGACACTATTCCTGTTACACCTGGTATAAGAAGGGAGACAACACGGCCAGGCTGTACTGTGCTCAGTGGATATCACCCCGTGAACCATCTGTTGGGTGTGTGGGAAAGACCCTCAGAGTGCATGTTGATTCCCTCAACAGCCTAATTGCAGTGTATCAGCCCCAGCCACAGAGCCTGAGATCCCGCGGAAACCGAACACTCTGTGTGCCCAGTGTGGGAGCTGGGCAGCACACAATACCGTGAGGACTTCCCATAGGGTAGGTGACCTCACACAAACATCCCCTCACTGAGATAAGGAAGACTCAAATCACTTGTGATCAAACAGCGTGAAGCTTTTAAATAGGTACAGATTACATATTACATCTTACTGCTGAAAATCTCAATAAAGATACCATAAACAGAAATCCACACACACAACAAATCACACTTAACTGTGGCTGCTATCTGATTTATGTTAGGTTATAAATTACTGAATCATGTGAATATGGTCCTGGAATGGAGCCCAGACCAGGAAACACATCAAAGAATCAAAAACAGGAAAAAATAAGAAGAAAGAAACCCAAACTCCTCTCCTCCCCTCTCCAGTCTCATCTTAACCTTCCCCTCCCCTACTCTCCTCCCCTCCCCTGCCACCCATCCTTCCTCTTATCTCCTCTCTTTTCCTCTCCTTACTTTCTCCAGGGTTCAAAAGCAAAATACGACGGAACATGAAACTCGCCCACAAGCATCCCTTGGTTGGCAACACACTTTCATTAAATTAACTACAGGTTTCTCAGTTTTCCACAGAGTGAAATGAAATGAGTGACACAAGTAATACATACTCAGAGCACTAGAGACATTAACCATGTTCTCATAAGCAGGTTTGTTCTCTTATGTCTACATAATGCAACAACAAAAATGAAAAAGCAATCAACATTTCCATTGTGTCATGAAAAAGTATATACTACTTAGAAAGGAGGACAACATCTCAGTGTAGACACTAGCTAAGAACAGTGATAAATCAAAGTTTTGAGTTTTCAGAAATATTCGCCTATAATCTGTAATTTTTCTCAGAATGACCTTTAACCTAAGTGAGAAGCTAAT
The DNA here is from genome assembly GCA_004026965.1 of Petromus typicus. Taxonomy (NCBI): domain Eukaryota; kingdom Metazoa; phylum Chordata; class Mammalia; order Rodentia; family Petromuridae; genus Petromus; species Petromus typicus. The sequence goes on from PVIR01043872.1 coordinate 6,507, forward strand.
AGAAGAATTCTAAGTTCTCAATTTAAAACTCCAACCTCAGTGAATGGTGGTGTGTCTTCTTCTGACCTTTGATTCCTTATGGTGTGGCTTGTTTACTCCATGTGCATGTATGTGTGCGCAAATGTGTGCACATGTGTGTATGTGTGTGCGTGTGTATGAGAGAGTGAGCCAGAGCATGTCCCTTCAAATGTCAAGCTCTGACCTGTGAGAAAGCGGCAGCCACATCTGCACCCGAATGTGCTCCTCTAGGATAGTATCTGACTGGGTATATTGGGAATAAATGTCATATCACAGCAATAACCTCATAAATCTTCAGACTTAAAATCAATGCTCACATTAAAAATATATGTAATATTGAGAATTTTAGGTTCTCTGAAGTGCTAGGGGTCTGTCTTTTCTAAGTGAGTCAGTATCACTCTCTCTGTCAATACAGTTATAGGGAAACCCATACCAAAAAAGACTCAATCCTTCACCACTTAGCTTTATTTCTTTTTAAACCACAGCAGTGCACTAGCCTGAGGAACAGGAGACTCAGGAGCAAGACAGGCTTCAGCCAAACCTCTGGAGATGTCTACAGCTGCACCCAAGGGATAGGCCATGGGAACTAACACAGTGATGAGGCCAGAAATGTTTGGCTTCACGTGATGGGAGTAATGAGTTGTGTTGATCTCCCCAGTACAACAGAATGCGTTCTGAGGTAGGACCTGCACTTTACAGAAAGAGAGAGTGCTATGATTAATTCACTCTCTCCTGTCTGCTTTGCACACAGGCATTGCATTCATGCCAAATCCTCCCCCAGACACGTTATTAACAGCTCTCCATGCTGCACAGAAAGCATGGAAGTCTCATTAGAAACACTGCATTTTTTAAGGAGAAAGATTATAATCAAATGCCAGAATCCAGAATTGCTTCATAGAATATGGGAGTATTTGACATCAACCTTAGAAAGTAAAGAGGATCTCAGTTGATAAAGAAGAGAAAGGATTGTAAAGGAAACTACAAGAAAAGAAAAAAAAAAACAGAAGCAGCGAAGCTCAGGCAGCATTTGTTAAAGTTACGGAGAGCCTTGTTTCACCAGAAGGCACAATAAATAAAAGAATGAAAAAAAAAAGCAGGAAAGGTTATTTCAGGACATACTGGCACTGATTGCTGGTCTAAAATCATATTCTGTTTTGGTAGAAAATGAAGATCTATTGATGAATTCTCAGTAGCAGAGTCATGTGACAGCGCTTAGCTTAAAACAATTCATCTGGGGGCCGGGGAGTTAGCTCAGTGGTTCCAGTGCCTGTCTTGCAAGCGCAAGGGCCTGGGTTCGATTCCCCGGTAACCACATAACAATACTGGGTGTGGAGACCCACACCCAGCAGCAACCAGTACCACATACCACAGTGCTGGGTGTGGTGGCTCACGCCTGTAATCCCAGCACTCGGGAGGCAGAGGCAGGAGGATTGTGATGTGAGTTTGAGGCTGAGCTCAGGGCCAGCCTGAACCACAAAAGCGAGACCCTGTCTCAAAAAAAAACCTAAAAAAAAAAAAAAAAAAAAAAAAAAAAAAAAAAAAAAAAAAAAAAAAACAATTCATCTGGTAAATACTCACAGAATAAACCTGAACAAGTTTATAGGCAGTATAGATACTGACCAATGACACAGTAAACTATGGACACTAGGAACCTAAAATGACAAGAGAATATAGTTCAAGGGGGAATTCAGAGAATGTATTAGATGTCCAAGAGGAAAATAACTAATTCAAGGACTGGGGATTTAGCTCAGTGGTTTCGGGGCCTGCCTTGCAAGCACAAAGGCCCAGGTTCCAGGTGGATAACAAGATAGAACAATGCCAGGTGTGGAGACTTATGCCCACCAGCAATCAGAACCACATACCACAGGGCCAGGCATGGTGGCTCTTGCCTGTAATCCCAGTATTCAGGGAGGCAGAGGCAGGAGGATTGTAGTGAATTCAAGGCTGAGCTCAGGGTCAGCCTGGACCGCAAAAGTGAGACCCGGTTTCAAAAAAAAAAAAAAAAAAAACTAATTCAGAGTTCAGATTTAACTTCTCAGCCTTAGTAATAAAAAGGAACACTGAAAGAAATAAGGATAAAAGGAAAATTGAAAGAAACAAGGAGATGTTTAGTGAGATGGCGAAATGCTTACTTCTGGAGTCAGATACAGTTTTAGATGACCTTGGAAAAGTAGCTTGATTTTATTTAGTCTAATTATCTCATCTGAACAAAGGGCATGATTTGTTTTCATAATTGTGCTTTGAAGCTGGAAATTTAATTACAGTAAAACAGTGAATAGAATAAAAACTGTGAGAGAATAATCATTCAATAATCTATTTCTCATAATTATTATTACCAGGAAATTAAAGGGAAGGAAGGCTACAGTGGATAATTTGGTTACAAAGGACAAAACACTACCTAAAAACTTCAGGGTTGGCTTGATTAATTAGCAATAGGTAGAAGATATTTAAGGAACCCAAAACAGCCACACCAATGATATCCCAACCACCAACATGTGTGGAGACATTTATCCTTCATATCTCTTTCTCAATGTCTTCATCTTTATTTTGCTGACAATTTGCTCCTTGTACTTTTTTTTTTTTAATACAGGGTCTCACTTTTCATAGTTCAGGCTGGCCCTGAGCTCAGCCTCAAACTCACAGCAATCCTTCTGTCTCTGCCTCCCGAGTGCTGGGATTACAGGCGTGAGCCACCACACCCGGCATTGTGGTATGTGGTACTAACTGCTGCCAAGCCTGAGTCTCCATGCCCAGTATTGTTGTATGTGGTGATGGGGATTGAGCCTGGGGCCTTTGGGCTTGCAAGGCAGGCACTGTAACCACTGAGCTAAATCCCCCACCCTGTACTTTGTTTTGAATTCATTTGGTGGTGGGTGTTTTTTGTCTGGGGTTAATTCCATTGCCATTTGTGTGTAGCTTCCCCACTCTGGGAGCCAGGCTGCCCTCACCGCCTCAGTGTCTGCGCAGTGACTGCAGTCTCTGGGAGACAGACTGCAGCTGCTCCCATGCGTGTCCAGGGTCAGCCTGGAGCAGTCCACATTCTCTCAGGCATTAGGACTAATGTGGTTTAAAGTCCATTTCGGCTTATGAGGAGGGGCAGGACTGCAAAGAAAGGACAATCAGTGGGAAGAAAAATAATGGTCATCTTTAATAGAAAAATAAACTCCGGAGAGGAAAGATACTACACCCATTTTTAACTAGGTCAAGGGTCTTCAGATATATTCAGAAGTCAATTTCAAAGCAGCATGTGGAGCTACAGTGCGGACAGGATTTGGTTTAGAAATATAGGTTGGTGAGTCACCTGCTTAGAGGTGATAATTGATGATGCAGAGAAACTAATGAAAACCCTATAAAAGGAAAGAGTACATGAAGAGAACTGTTTGTTTGGCCAATTTCTATTGGCACAGAATCTGATTTCTTGTATTATCTTCACAGGAAACATTTCCATTGACCTCAGTTACCTCAGGGCAGAGGACTTTATGATATTAGCACAGAAGATAGTGACAAATCTAAAATAATGAGTAGCAGACAAAAAATAAAGAGAATTATGTTTTCTTTTTATAGAAATAAAAATGCATGACAGACTAGCCAAAGTCTAAAATTTCCTATATCATCTATAAAATCAATGTGAGGATGCTTTTCTGTCATTGGTGGGATGCTCATGGAGCCAGGATATTGAGCGACATCACTGCAAGGAGGAAGAAGTCAAGCCCAGAAAAGGAAAGCCTGGGGCACCGAGTTGGACTGTGCAACAGAAGAAGACAAGCCCAAGTGGTCTACTGGTAGACCACACAGCCATAGGAGCCACAGCTGAAGGTGCCTTTAAGAGATCATAAGGTTGGAGGAGTCCGCGTGCATTTTGACAATAAAACCTTTCTTCAAACTTGTCTTTCCCTTAATCAATTGAGAAGCAGAGCAGAAATGCATGACAGGTCCTAGAGTGTTTCAATAATTAAAAAGCCTTACAAGAGACTAATGCCCTCAGAACCATGATGAAAAGTTCCTTGAACAGGTATTCAGAAAACACAGGTATATATAGATGTCTATAATGGTGAGCATCCCATAGGGAACTCTAGAGTGAAAAAAATAAGTTTTAATTCTATCTGGGGGTCCAACTGCTATACAGAGAGCATCTAAAATTTCCAGCCCTCTTTAATAGTTATTACATTTCAATCCAAGGGTGGCAGATATGACAACAGAATGGGATAGCCTTTCTGCACTGCTGACCAAAGGAGAGAGAAGGTTGCCTCCCACAAGGACTACGCAGAAGTCTGGAGACATTTTCAGCACCACACAGCAAGCACAGGATAGCCCTGGTGAAAGAAGCTGAAAGTGGACCTCGGGACACAGAATTCTAGTTACACTTGGCTACCTCTGGCAAGAAGCAAACATTCTGTGCCCACATAGTGATTGCTTTTGCAGGTTCTAAATTCATTCTCCATTATTTTAGTTTAAAACTTTTAAAAAGTTTCTAGTAGTTACTTTTTCTTCCCTCAGTCCTCAGGGGTTCATGGAGAAATATCTACCTCCACTACTTGATCCAATCAGTGCAAGAAGAGTTGACTGAGAACAGACTGATTAGAAGAGTTGAAGAGGTTCTTTAAATCCACCAGGCTCCCACTGTGAGAAGATAGCTGAGGAGTGCCTGAAGCTCATAATTCATCGTGGTGCAATGACTAGTTCATTAAGAACCTAACCCAGATGAAAACACATGTGAGAGAAAGATAAATCGTAACACTGAGCACATATACCTAACTTTGCTGTGAGACCAGCATACTTTCCAGAGTTTTTGATATTATGAGAAATGCTTGTTTCTAGAATGGGGAATTGAACACAAGGCCTGGCACACACTAGGTAAGCTCTGTAGGTAAGAGCTCCATCATCAGACTTTTATTTTCGTCTTTGACTCAATGTCTTGTTAAGTTCCCAAAGTTTGCCTAGTATTTCTGATTTTTGTAGAACATGGTTTGAGCAGGATT
>PVIR01043873.1:0-11580 GCA_004026965.1 Petromus typicus
TTTTTTTTTTTTCATTTATAAAAATTAATTTTATTGTGAAATAAGTACATTTTATACACATATCATGATTGTACTCAATATGGACAATTTGTACCAGTATATGACATGACTTGAGTCTCATTTTTTTCCATTCTCCTACTCATCCTACAACTCCACCCCCTATATACATAAGCTTTGTTTCCTTTTTTATTACCATCATTAAGTTTTTCTTTTCCCTCATTACCCACCCCTACTCATACAATATCTAACATACATTCTAGAATTCATTTACATTTTCAGTTTCTTATATCAGAGAAAAGATATGGTATTTACATTTCTGTGATCTGTTTATTTCATTTATGAGTATGTAAACAGGCTCTACATTTTATGAAAAGTCTATCTAGTTATTTTGACAGAAAGGTTACGTTCAACTTGTTTCTGGCCAAATGTAAGAGTTGAATTAGTTTTTTTTTTTTTTTTTTGGTAGACTGCTCAACTTCATTTTGCATAAGTAATATCACGAGACAAGAAGTCAAAAATCAACTGACTGCAAACAACTGAATAACCCAAGAAACAGACAAATCAATCACTCTCATTTATAAAAATTATTACATTACTCAGTGACATCATTTTACTTCTTAGAAAAAAAAGTACATTATTTTTGGAGAATAGTCACTGCAAACACTACTGCTCCCTTCTAGAAAACATAGGATGAAAATGGCTTTGATGAAGAGGAGAAGCCATTTGACCTAAACAACAGCAAATGCATACATAAGCTTTTAGTAGTACACTTAACCAAGTCTTGTTATTTAAATCTGTACAACTGTATTACAATCAAGATATTAAAGGTCAAGGTCAAATGCAGTTCCTTAGTTGCAACTCAAGGGCATTTGACCATTCACTCTTGATTCTCGAAAATAAACTTTATTTAATCTGAAGGACATTCGAGCAAGTACCAACACCTTGACACTACCAAATAAATCTTGTAAATTCTCTGCTCATCACAGGTATTAAAATGTCAAGTGGGAAAAGCTGTCTTCTGCAATGTCTTATCTTGATTTTAAGGACATAATGTGACTAGAAAGTTCTAGCAAGCAAGTCTGCAAAGCCTGTTGGGAAAGGTGCACATTTCAATGGAAGATGAGCCATGGTAAGCTTCAGCTGTTCCAGTGATAACAGTCTTACGAAGCAATTCTTCTAGTACCTCTGTGCACAGAGAAAGAATGTTACCAAATTCCAATGCTAAGAAAATTATCTATGTGTAGTTTAAAGTAATTTTATCTTACCTGAAAAAGAGTGGAGGTCACTTGTTTCTTGGACAGGTGACTTTGTACGTGTTCTACAGCTTGCCGTGAGAATGGCTTTCAAAAATCAAAGATATGTTTTTTAAATAATAGCAAATGTAAGAAACCTCTGTACATGATACAATATATTAATAATACAATTAAGACAACTTAATGCTAAATGGTAACCTATGGCATCATAACCTGTGGTATAATCTATAGTAACCGATGGTATAATGAACCATGGTAATTAGATTAGCAATTGGTCTTTAAGATCTGTGGTCTCTTCATAGAGAATTCAAACATGCGCATCTCTCTGGATGTCTAGAGTTCTCAGACCTGCGCCCAGACAGACACAGCACAATGGGGCCTGTCCAACATATCCAGTACCACAGGAGGTCAAGGTCACTGGGGTGAGTGGCGATAAACAAAACTTGCCATCATCTAATGGATACATTCCTTCCCTGGCTGATACAAGTTCTAAAAATAAAAAACGTCTCCTATGGTACAGAAAACAAATGCATGAGCATGTGCCTAAGAACTAAATGGCAGGTTCACAAAGCCAAGCCACAGTGCTGAACTGTTGTGAGTTCAGGAAGTCTCACTGCTGCCTTGGCAGAGAAGAGGTAAGAGAGCAGGTGGGGCGTGCAGGGACGTGAACTGTAAGCTTATCCTCCCTAAACCTTCGAAGTAGCCTCTTTACTGAGGCACAGAATGAACAGCTTTAAAAACCTCATCACACTGCAAAAACCCCTCTTGTTGCTATGAACACCTTGTCTTTTTTAAGGACTCAGTTCTTCTCAGCATGCTCAGGAGGCCCTGGGATCAACAACTAGTTCCAGCTTGGAGATTCCTTCTGTGCAAGAAATGCAGGTCCAAACAATAGTGAAGCGATGAACCTACCAGAGGTGTCATCGTTAGCCAGTTACTCAAGTGGCAGTAAGGACTGTTAGCAACACCCCAGGGGCAGAAGCATATAGTGCATCACTTTTGTGGCCCTTCTGGCATGACGGAAATGCTGTGCCCCTGTGCCATCCCACACAGAACCCACTGGTCACGTGGGGCCATGGAGTTGCATGTGCTCAGGAAAAACCAAGGAAGTACATGTATAACCTCATCTGATTTAATTTATTTAAAGAAATTCAAATAGCCCCTGGTGGTTAGTGGCTACACTACTGGACAATCGGCCATGACTATCAGTCTACTGTGAAATATAATGTTAATGTATGCATTTTTACACAGTAAATTTTTATTAATAATTATTGTATTTGTTGGTGGTGAAATACTTTCACAAAAACTGGTTTAACTAATGGTCAAACTAGACTATCTGATTTACAAAGAAAACAATTACTTCAACCATTATTTAACTATTCATGAGAAAAATTAATATGATAATTTTATTAATTCAAAGATACCAATTAAGATTTATATTTATCAGTTTGATTAACTTAACTGTTAAAGTATAACTACATTAAATAATAAAGTTTAACTTCCTTCAGAAAGTCTAGAATTTAGATATTTTCCTTCAGTTTTTCCAACTTAACTATTTCATCAATTTTTTGCAATGAAAGTATCAGTGTTTGAAAACAGACTAAGTGACCATAACTCAAGACATTCTGTGTATCACAAGGAACAACTGACAAAACAAGAAATGGGGTTTTTTGTTTCAGACAAAAAAAGAAATTCCCTGGATTTGCATTTTTGAATTTTTAAACCCTTCTGTTTTAAGTTCCTTCTGGAAATGCTGCAAGCAGTCTGATGGTTATCACCCTAATGTAAGAGAACAAGAAGTAATATTTACATGTGAACAGGAGAGAAGCTCCTTCATGATATAGGCATCATAAATTTGCCGACTTCTGCACAGGCGATCTTCCTCATTGTCAATCTTCTCATATTCTTTTATCTGGATTTTTGAGAGATATCACTGTTAGGGTATGTCTTCCTGAAAACTTGCTTTATTTAGAGACATCACTAACCCAGGCAGAAAAACCACTTCCACATAAGATAAAGCAAACTACCTAACCAGAGATTTCACAGGAAATGATTACTTCTAATGTTGAAATAATATTGTAGGAATGATTTAAATTTAACTAGAAACATACAAATGAGCCTTTTATGTAGATCAACCTCATCACTAAAATGTAGCAACATACAACATTAGAAAACAAATACAACCATGGTTACGATTATATTACAATACACAAGCCATCGGCCTTTAGTCTTTGCCAGTTCTCTTCTCCAAAGCACAAATAATTTAAATTTGGCTGTAATTCAGTTCTGAGTTATGATGGTATTTATTCTCACTCAGTTAGTGTTCCAAAACAGAAGGATTCTTGCAAAGTGATTTTTAAAAAATCAACTAAAGCAAATAAATATCTCAGAAAAGAATTAACAGCACCTAGACACAAGAATTGGGTTTTTACTACGGGTGTGATGGTGCGTCCCTGTGATCCCAGAGCTGGGAGAGGGTGAGACAGAAAGACTGTAATTTTAATCCCAGCCTGGGCATCTTCGTGGCTCAGCAAGAACCTGCCTCTGCATCAAAAATAATAAAACAGCTGGGGATATCGCTCAGGGCAAAGACCCAGGGTTCAGTGCCGAGTAACACACACACACACACACACACACACACACACACACACACACACTGGCTTTTCAGCACTATGAAAGTATTAATGTAGAGCTTATTCCTAATGCTATATTTCAAGTACTTTATGTATTAACCAGTTGGTATTAAGATAGGATAAATACAAAATGTATCATAGAAATACTTGTCTTATATGGAAATGCTCCCAATCGCTCTAACCTGGTAACAGAAGGTCGTAAGTTGGAAAACTGTCCCCATTTATTCACAGAAGCGTTTTTAATACAAAAGACAAGAATGAAACATAAATGACATATTGTGCTTGAAGGAAGATGACAGCCAAGATATCCAGTATAATGATACACATATGACTTAGTTTTGGAAAACAATGTTTCTAACAGTCAGCTACTCACTATGCAAACTTTCCTAACACCTGAAGGTCTGTCACTCTGGGACAATAAGAGGTGAGACTGACTAGTGCAAGAGACAATATACACTAAATCTAGGGGGCCAGGGATTTAGCTCAGTGGTTCCGGCGCCTGTCTTGCAAGCGCAAGGACGTGGGTTCAATCCCCAGTAACCACATACAATACTGGGCGTGGAGACTCATGCCCAGCAGCAACCAGTACCACATACCACAGTGCCGGGCGTGGTGGCTCACGCCTGTCATCCCAGCACTCGGGAGGCAGAGGCAGGAGGATTGCTGTGATGTGAGTTGGAGGCTGAGCTCAGGGCCAGCCTGAACCACAAAGCAAGACCCTGTCTCAAAAAACCTAAAAAAACAAAACAAACAATATACACTAAATCTAGTGTACACTAGAAATGTTATCTTGTTAATTCATAGAGTGGATTTGACAGGAAATTCTACAAGACTCTTAATAGAGATGAGAATTCAGGGGAGATGGGAGAATAGAGGCCAGAAATGTGAAACACTGAGTTCTGTGTGTATAGCCAGGAAATGACTGCGATCATCACAACTGTCCTAAAAGAGCCTCAGCCTCACTGGCTGAAATTCTTCACACTTGAACTACTGCACAGGCTTAGACCTAAGTCTTTTGGAACAGACAGTAAAACCCAACATAGAAGCAGGGAACCTGGTGTGGGCTAAGACCCACTCAAGAAGAAGTGAGCCTGATCAAGCGGCAGTCTAGCAGTGCTGGTGTTACCACAGGGCCAGGGCTGACCTATACCAGGTCCACTTGGCAGAACAGTTACCCAGATGTGAGCACCATGACAGCTGCACATGGGTTAAGTGCATGGTAACAGGAGCCACACAGCAAACTCTGGAGAAGGGTTAAAAAATACAGGATTTGAGACTTGGTTGATTTCTTCGATTGTGTTTTATTTTAGGCAGGTTCAAGAGCTAATGCTAGATGCAAGAACACTAAAACATTACTCAATGAAAGGTAAAAGTTTCTGTCCTAACCTATGAACAGTGTAACTATGGTGAGCTTTCATGGAATTATCCCTGTATACAGGAGTAGTAAGAAGTAAGTCTATGCTCTTGGTGACCTATAAAGCAAACTAATGTCTGATTAAGCAAATGCTCATTCTACTGAAGTTTCCATCAACTGCCAAATATACTGGTAATTCTATTTTCTTGAGCAATTACGGCTCAAATCTAAAATACCATCTTTGCTTAGAGACCTGAGTGTGACACTCTTATCTGAGGGACAGAAAAGGTAAATCTTAGAGGGCAGTATAGCTATAGCTATGCTAATGGAGGAAGATGCAAAACTAACTTTAAGACAGACATGAGAAATCCTGACTCCCTATTAAGTCAGGGTGATTCTTGAGACCATAGATGACTTGTAGTAAACAAGACAATGGCTTGCCAACTATGAGGACATGCTCCTGAGGTTAGCACTACTCCTAATCCTACCTCTGATGTCAACAGGCCCAGAAGTCAGCCACTCTTATGAGCAAGTAATCTCCCAGACCTATGCAAGCAAGCAGGACAGTAGTGGCCTGTCCCTTCAAGACCCTGAGATGATGTTCACTGGTGAGAGTAGCTTTGTCCAAGAAGGACATCAAAGGGCAGGTTATGCAGCTGTCAGTCCACAGAAGGCCACTGAGGTCAACTTTACCCAGGGACTTCTGCTCTAAAGGCACAGCTCCTAGCTTTTACTTGGACACTGGTATCAGGCTACATATCGATATCAGTGGTGGCGAAGCCATCCATCACAGATCTATATAGACTAATATGTCTTTCAGGTCCTACATGCCCATACAGCAATCTGGAAAGAAGGAGCTTACTGACCAACAGGTAATCATCTATAAAACACAAGCACACAATTGTATGACTCTTAGAGCCAGTCCATCTTCTCAATCCGGTTGCAGTTATGTACTGCAAAGGATCCCAAACAAACTTGTCTAAAATTTCCTAGAGAAGTCAAAAGGCTGACAGGGAGGCAAAAAGGGCAGCCTCACAGCCCTCTGGCTGTATGTCAGCATTCTTTTCTTAAGTGGTTTTTTGGGAGAGTCTCAGGCTGGCCTTGAACTTGAGACAATTCTCCTGCCTCAGCCTCATAAGGGTTGGGATTATAGTTACGTTCCACCATGCCTGGCTAGCATTCACTTTCTACTATCACTGAGATCACCGACTAAAGAATATGCAGCCAACTATCAAGTAGTCTGAAACAGAATGTCCTTACTGCAATACACGCACAGCCCAAGTTGTCAGGGTACCTGAGCAGGCAGGTGGGGTCCACAGGACTGGAATGCTGCATCAGTAATGAACAGTCACTGGTTGTGTTGTCCTTTGTCGTCTGGTGCAGCCACAGCCCACCAGCCTATGCACTCACCCCCCTGAGGGCAGGCACCGTTGGTCCACAGCTGCGGCTTGGGCTCTACTTTCTCACCACCCACCAGTGAGATGGGACAGTAAAGTCACCAGGCTGTCTGTGGGGCCTCTTCCAGTCACTCCCCGCTGCACTTGGCTCCACGGACTGGCACAGGACTCAGCCATCCACACATCCTGCTCCTCTGACTGCTGAGAGTGCACTCCCGGGACACAGCCCCCACTTCTCCTCCGTCTGCGCTGCTCGTAACCCTTTCTCTTCTGCTTGACCTCTGAACACAAAAATGTCTCCAAGCACACTGCTGAACAGCTCTCTGTCACAGCCCTACTCTCCCTGGATCTAGCTCTTCAGTCCTGGGGTTTCAAATACCAGTTATATTCTGAGGACTCAATCTGCTACACATGAGCTCCAGATTTCAAATATCCAACCATGTATTTGAAATTTCCAGTTGAATATATAGAAAGCATATGAAATTTAACACATCTCAGTGAAACCTTTAATTTCTATATCCTCCTACTATACTGTAGCTGCCGTACATACTCCTCCCCAGCATTCGTCTTTGAGCTAAAACTATTCTCCCTTTTGCATAAATCAAAAGTAAATGATCACCATCGATTCCACTCTCTTGCTGACACTCCAGCTATCACTGCCCTCTGCATTCAACTCATCAACGAATCATGTTTGCTTTCTATGTGGAATAAAGCACAAATCCAGGCTCTGCTTATGGCAAGAGCTAACTAGTTCCAGAACGATTCTCTATTAATTTTGTAAGTCAAAGGTTCAGAGTATAATATCTAAAATTCCCCCACTGACAAGCAGAAACTGTCAGTGAGGCAGGGTGGTTCATGCCTGTGATACCACAACGCTGGGAGGCTGGGGCAGCAAGTTCAAACCAGGCCTGGACAACTCGGAGAGACCTTTCTCAAAAAATAAAAAAGGGTAGGGCACGTAGCTTAGGAGGAAGGTGCTGAAAGGACCAGGGCAGAAGCCAGGGCCTGTCTCCCCGAAGCGCACAGTGGCCAAGCCTTCCCTAGTTCTCCAGCTTTTCCTGAGCTGCAGGGGCCACCCCGCCCCTGTGCCACCCAGGTCCACCAGAGGTCTCAATGCAGTTTGTTCATGGCACTTTGGAGCTGCCCTTCTGCAACTCGATATTTTCAGAAATTGTCTCTGTTCTTATGGTCCAAGGGCAAATATTGAATGAGGGAAAAAAATAACCAAGCCTCTTTCTTACCTAAAAGAGACGATTACAGATAAAGAGATTGAAAGTAGAGAGATGGGGAAGACACATCATGAAAACAGTGAGCACAAGAGGACTGACATGGCTAGATCTGCATGGTCAATGACACTGACTGCAGATGAGTAGCCGACAAACCAAAAATAAGGAGGGACATTTCAGACAGAGAGGTTAACAATCAGAAACATGTGTGCACCTCACAGAGCTTCTAAGTAGAGGGCCACAAAAACGATAATAAACAAGAGTAAATAGAGTTGGAGACTTTAATCTCCTTTTCTCTTCAACTGACAGGACAGTTTAAAAAATATGAAAACTAGTGTTAAATACCTGATCTCAACCGAGCATACGAGCATTCTGATTTAATGAACACCGCACCTAACATTCCTCTGTTTTGGAATAAAATCTGAATTTTTTTACTCTGCTCCACCCCCCAAAGCCCATGTCTCTCTTCAACCCAAGTCCATGTCACACTAGCTGGCCACTCAGCTCCTCACTATACCACCTTCTTCTTAGACCACCTCTTCTGGTTTTTCAGTTCTTCAAGCACCGAATATCCTTCCAGCTACGGCAAGGGCTGTCTCAGCCATGACTTTGGCCTGGATGTTCTCCGGGTTACCTTCGAGACACCAGCCTTGTCACCCACGTCCCTGTGCAATGCCACGCTCAGGCGGTTACTGACACATTCATCTAACGTGGCTAGAAGCACACTTCACACCTAGCTCTGAGTTGCTGCTCAGCAGCTGTTACTTCTGCATTCAGTCCGTTTATCATTGTGTACTGTTTGTAACTCTTCACTAGAACATAAGTTCAAAGAAGATTTTGTCTCTGTTAATTCAGACAATGCTCGACAGGACACTGGTGTTTAATAAATCTTGTCTGAATGAAAGAAGGAAGTCTACACAGTAACTTTGACTCTGATGTTATACTTGTTTTCTCTTTTCTGCAAGTCATTTTCAAATCTATGATTTCAAATCTATGATACTCATATTTTTACAAGTTTCCTTAAACTTTAACTGGCACAGCAAGTGTATAAGCCAATACATGGCATGGTACTTGTGCACGGTACATGAGACACTGTTTCAGGACAGCACAGCCCTCACTGACTCCAGCAGAGGAAGCCCCGGGGCAGAGAAGCTGAAGTAGTTACCCAGCATGCACAGCTAGTAAGCAGCAGAGTTCGAACCCAGGTGGTCTGAGCTCAGAGGAGAATCCCTTGACCTTTGTGTCATATGGCAGTAACTACTCCTCTGGTCTGCACCCTGTGAGACAGGCAGGAAGGAGATGATCTTCATTATTTCATACACGAGGGACCTGGAGCTAAGACCTCAAGTGTGCACACTGTGGACCCCTCAAGGACAGGAAAGGTGTCTTTGAATTCATGAGGTCTGAAACAGAGAAGCTTCAGTGTGGCTAAGGGATCCGCTGGTATTCTGCAGTAAAGGAGCGGCATCGCCACAGCAAGGATCCCAGCAAGGCTTTCTGCAGACCACCTAGTAATGGATGATTACAAAAGACTGAATACACAGAAGTAAGCACCGAGAACACAGAACAGGGCAGCACACACCACAACTGAGGTGGAGGAAGACACACACCATGCTGAAAGAGGGCTTCGGGACCTACCCTGCTGAGCCACCGCTGGAAAGCAACTCAGCTCCCCATGGCCAGAAGAAGCGGCAGTATGCCCAGGGTGTGAACGGGATGCACAATGACAGAACAAGAGTGGGCTGGAGTTTCAGGGGATGTGGGCTAGTCAGGTCTGATGGGGAGGAAGTTCTAGTTGGAGGTACTGAGAGATAAAAAGGGAAGGGCTGCCCAGTCATGTAGAGAACTCAGTGGTGTAACAAGCAAGCAGGGTTCTCACCTTACAGTGGGCAGGGTACCGCGACAAGTCTAGGGACATGGGAAGTAGAAGTACAGTTATGAAATGCATACTTCAAGACACCAGACGACAGAATCTTCTAAAACTGGGCTCAAAACAAGAAATTAAAGAAGAATCCACCACAGAGATGAAAGCAAGGGGCCAGAGAAGAATCCCTGAGAACTTTAGGGTTTTAGGGCTGTGCTCATTCAGAGGGTTGTACCTGAGCCCCAAGGACAGATGGTATCTTCCAAAAAACAGAAGGCAAGCTGCGGAGGGGCAGCGGATCATCCTCACGGGGAGTCATCTGATAAGCCAGGTCCACTGCAGGCCAAGTCGGAAGAGAGGCAGGAGGTGGGAAAGAGCCAAGGAAGACAAGCACCGGTGCTTAAAGTTCAGACAAACGTGCTGCCACGGTAGTCGCCAGCATGCTCACGGGAGGTGCAGAAGCAGCTCCCACACAGGTGGGCCATCTGTTCTAACCAGCAGAAGTTACCTGCTAAAGGGAGATTTCCCAGCATCTGACAAGGTGACTTAGAACGTAATGAAATTGGGGAGGTGAGGCTTTTAGGAACACAGCAAAGAAAAAGAAATGTTTGATGAACCAAGCTGCGATACTTCTCAAGATAAAATGCCTCATTACAATTTGGGTGCAAATAATGTTAGTTTTATATTGAGAAAAAGTCTTTTGGGATTTGCATTGCTTTTTTACATGATGCCAAATGTTGTATGTCACAATTTGACCATCCTTCCTGAAAATATACTAATATAATTTTTTGACATATGGAAAAACATGGCGTTTTCACATCTCTTTGTAAAGCTGGGAAGAAGGGAATTAGTCTTCAATTTTCAAATGTGGACAACGACTACAGGCATAACTGTGCTGTATTTTCTTTTCTTTTTTTTTTTTTTTTTAATTATCTTTATTGGTACATTAAATATACACATCATGATTGCACTCCATAATGGGGATTTGTACCAGTATAAGACACAACTTAATTCTCATTTTTTTCCCATTGTGCTGTATTTTCTTGAATCATTTAAATGATACAGGGCAAAAGCACATCATGTTTGTTAAGAATAATATGTCATTTATTAAACATATTTTAAATATTTCCTAATTTCTATTTTAATTTTTCTTTTGATCTATAATTATTCTGAGGTGTACTTAATACCAGACACATAAAGATTTCTTTGACCTTAATTTTACTGTGGTCAGAAAAGATACCCTGTTGTATCAGATACCCTGAACAATTTAAATATTAATATATATGTTTCTAAAGGAATCACATGATCTATTCTAAAAAATATTTTGTATGTAATTCAAATAAATTTAATTTCTACTTTTATTGGGTATAGTTTCTATATGTCAATTAGGTCTAATTTATTCATCACTTTATTAAGAATTCTATTTTTACTAAAGAGTTTGGAATTTTTAAACTCTTTTTTTTTTTTTTTTTTTTTTTTTTTTTTTTTTTAAGGTTTTTTGAGACAGGGTCTCGCTTTTGTGGTTTAGGCTGGCCCTGAGCTCAGCCTCAAACTCACAGCACAATCCTCCTGCCTCTGCCTCCCGAGTGCTGGGATGACAGGCGTGAGCCACCACGCCCGGCACTGTGGTATGTGGTACTGGTTGCTGCTGGGTGTCTCCACACCCAGTATTGTTATGTGGTTACCGGGGAATCGAACCCGGGCCCTTGCGCTTGCAAGACAGGCGCCGGAACCACTGAGCTAACTCCCCGGCCCAGGAATTTTTAAACTCTTGAAGGGAATATGTTAATATTTCTTAATAGAACTGTGGATTTATTTTGTATCTGCCTATTTTTGCATTATATACTTTGAAA
>PVIR01043874.1:0-11508 GCA_004026965.1 Petromus typicus
AAAAAAAAAAAAAAGAAAGAAGAAGGAGAAGAAGAAAGAAGCTAACACATATGGGACATCACCGGCATCTCCACATGGGGTCATTAATGGCCAACACTGTCACGTGGGGCTTTCTGTCTTCCTCGCCTGACACTTAACTCTCCCCCAAAACAAGCCACACGCCTGCTGGACAGAGAGGCCTGTGATCACCACAGGTGCTCAGTGGGGACAGGAGCTGCTCAGCCAGTGTGTGCAGGCACCGCCCACACTAGCATGGCCAGTTGTGTGGACGCAGTGCTCCCTGGCTACATAGACGTTGACTCTGACCAGTGTGTTTGTGGGTAAAAGGATGGCATAGCTGTGGAAAGCAAACAAATGCGGTAACTTTACCCTTCTGTTTTGAGCCAGGGTCTATGAGCTATGTTACCCAGGCTGGCCTGGAACTCCTGGGCTTTAGTGATCTTCCTGCCTCAGCCTCCCAAGTATAGTAGCCGGACTGTGTGTCACCACGTCCACATCTTTATTTTTTTTAACATGGCAAAGTAAACAGAAAGTCAGACTGGCCATGTTAGCCGTTGTTCAGTGTCCAGTTCAGTGGCTTGAGTGCATTTTAATTGTGGCACAGTTTCCACTACTTTCCCTCACTAGACCTCTGACACTTTGCTGCTCAGAAACTCCATCCTCATTACACCTGGGTCCCTCTCCCGCCCCAGCTCCCAGCAGTGTCCTGCATCTCCTTCCTCAGGAGCTGGACCCCTCGAGGGCCTCGTGTAAGTAGGATCACGTAGCGCTGCCCTCATGTGTCTGGCTGACTGCACTCGGCAATAGATGGCTTTCACTTCTGACCTGGTGTTGTTTACTTTTTCATTCTGTGTGAAAAAGGTCCCATCATCCGGGTCACTTGTAGGAATGGTTACTCCTCAAGTCCTGATGGCCTACGGAGGCACTGCCGTCACTCAGCCCTCCAGCAGCCTCCTTTATTGTTTTGTTTTTGTTTTTCGAGTTTCGAAGCAGGGTCTCACTCTGCAGCCCAGGCTGGCCTTGCATTTATCCTGGTCCTTCTGCCTCAGCCTCTTGAGTGATGGGATGACAGGTGTGTGCCACCACACCTGGCTTCTGCCATTGCCCTCTTTACCAGGTGGGGTGAGAATGGGGATGCTGCTTTTTCCTCCATTTGTCAAGTTTGTCCTCGTCCTGCAGCAGCCTGTTTTTCCGGAGTTCCTTGGCAAAGTATAGGGGTCCCGGTGTCTGCAAAATCCCACAGTGTCCCTATAGCCGGCGGGTACCATTGGCCCAGAGAATCCCCTGTGGCCCTCCAGCTGCTCTCCTGTGTGTCTGCTTCAGCCATGAGACTTTCTTTCTTTCAGCACAAAATGGAGCTCTTGAGTGAGGTGTGACCCGATGGCGAGTTTACCCTGAATATGTCTCCTCTGCTTTCCCGAAATGGGCCCTGCACCTGTCAGCATTTGTATCCGGTGCCACCCTTGCGAAGGGCCTGTCCTGCCAAGAGGGACAGATAGTGAAGCCTGGCTCCCGTGCCCATGGGAAGCTCCCTCTCCCTGTGCACTGTTGCCATAGAAACCAAAACACAGTTCTTCAAAATAGAGACGGAATCTCTCAGGGCTTTGGGAACTCAGTGAAGCGAGAGCATAAGTAGGCCTCCATAACAGATCCTGGCGTAAATAGCTAGTTATTAATAGCCACATGCATGGTGAAATAGCAGGTGAATCTGCCGCCACTTACTTGCAGGGAAGGCGTGGGTGACTGCAGGGCCCTCCTCTTCCCTCCATGCCTTGAGCTCTGCTGTGACTATCCGCTGCCAGACAGACAAGGTCAGAGGCAGACCTGGGTGTGGCCCAGCCTGTGACCAAGGGAGAGGCCATGCCACCCTCTGCTGGCACGTCTCAGCCCCTCCTCTGCCTAGCAGGCCCCACGGCAGTCCTAGGAAGGACTCATCCAGACTCTGCCCCCGGGGGCTGGCACGAGCCTTTCTGTCAGCTTTCCAGTTCCGTCATGCCCCTGGATGCAGACTGGTCTTTACCCCAATCTGATCCCTCGGCCTGTCCCAGCAAGAAGGGTCTGTCCTGCCTCAGGTCTCCATGCTATCTTCCCTGGCCTCCAGGTGCTGTGCGTTCAGCTCCATACAAACTTGGAACTTAGACTCCCTTCTCTGTTAACAGATTACAGACGGATTTCCCCTCTCTCTGTGAACTTGGTATGAAAATCTAGTTTAGGCTTTGATATTCACCTCCCAGACCCCCAGACCTCTGGTTAGGCTAACACTGACTCAGTAGGTGGAAATGCAGTGACATGATTACCTAGCAAGAAAAACTCCTCTTAACATTATCAGTCCCCATCACTTGATTCCTGGGAAGTTGTATAGCTGGTGTCCCACCCCCTTGCCTCCATCCTTAGGATTAGACACCAGTAATGACCCCAAGTCCTAAGAGTCCTACCACTTTGATGTCCTCAGCCCTGGTGCAAATTCTTTTTTTTTTTTTTTTTTGTGACAGGGTCTCACATGGTAGTTCAGGCTGGTCCTAAACTCAACCTTGAACTTCAGCAATCCTGCGTCTGCCCCCAAGGGCTGGGATTACAGGTGAGAATCATCATGCCCGGCACTGTGGTATTTGGTACTGATTGCTAGAGGGCGTGAGTCACCATGCCCAGCATTGTTGGATGTGGTTACCAGGGATTGAACCTGGGCCCTTGTGCTTGCAAGGCAGGTGCTAGAACCATTTATCTAAATACCTAATCTCCTGGTACAAATTCTCGTCTTTGGCTGTAATTGGAGTCTTTCTGGAAGCTTTCCAGAAATGCTAGTACAGCACTGTGCTGATGTCATTGGCTTGCTCTTTAGTCTGAGTCTGGCTTTGGTCTTTGTTTTTATCAAAGTTCCCCAAGTGACTATAACATATAGCTGGCATTAAGACCTCTCGATGTGCCCCTCACAAATGAAAGGAACTGTGAATTGGGGTTTAGAAGTCATTACTGAATTAGAGGTGCTGGAGTGCAGTACTCTCCAACCTCTGTGTCACCTGGGACAGGTTTAATGGAAGACAATTTTTCTATAGGTCAGGGGAGGATTCTTAAGTTTTTTAATTAGCGTATGTTCTAAATACATCATAGTTGCATTCCCCAGTGCTAGCATCACCACCTCAGCTCTACCTCTTAGATTATTAGGCAGTAGATCCAAAAGGGGGAGACCTAGATTCCTCTCATACCCAGGTCACACGAGGGTCCTGGCCCTGTGAGAATCTAATGCTGCTCCTGGTCTGACAGGAGGTGGAGCCCAGGCCATGAGCAGAGCCTTGGAATGCGGCAGTAAACACAGAGACTTCGCTTGCTCTCCTCCCGCTGTGTGGTCCAGTTTCTAATAGTCAGGGACCCCTGCTCAAATGGACACTGGCTTATTTAACACCACTTCTCTTTCAGATGTTATTATCAGCTCAAGAATAGTATTTTGTTTCCTTTCTTTCTTTTTTTTTTAGATAGACAGACTTTTCTAATCATCTTTTTTTTCCCTTCTCCAAGTTTGTGGTATTTTTAGCCATGCTTTTATTAATATCATAGCTGGAACTTGTACATAACAGTAGCTTGTGACTTGCTGAAGAGAAAGTTTCACTGGAGCTGTGTCTTTCTGCACCTAGAGTGGAGATAGTCCATTGGGGAGATCTGCGGGCACCTGGGACTTTCTGACTTGGTTTCAGATAAGGCAGGAAGGACTTGGGTCATACATGGGAGAATAAGCCCTCCTGTGGGAGCTGGAGAGTCTCCTGAGAACAGAGAAGGTGTCCCAAGGGGTTGGTCTGCAGCAGTGCCTCACTTACATAGCAGAAATGCAGAGCTTAAAAAGTCATGGAAAGGCTGGGGATTTAGCTCAGTGGTTCTGGTGCCTACCTTGCAAGTGCAAGGGCCTGGGTTTGATCCTCAGTAACCAGATACAATGATGGATGTGGAGACTCACACCCAGCAGCAATCAGTACCACATACCACAATACAGCTCATGCCTGTAATCCCAGCACTCAGGAGGCAGAGGCAGAAGGATTGCTGTGAGTTCAAGGCTGATCTCAGGGCCAGCCTGAACTACAAAAGCGAGACCTTGTCTCAAAACAAAAAAAAAGTCATGGAGACCTAGACCCTGTCACCAGTACACTCCATTTAATTTCACTTAGTGAGGCCTAGGATTTCACTGGGGGTTTTTGATGGGGGTGACACTGGGGATTGAACCAGGGCTTTTTCCCTGAGCTGCTTCCTTATCCCTTTTTAAAAACTTAAATTTTGAGACAGAGACCAGGGATATAGCTCAGCAGTGCTGCACCTGCCTGGCAAGTGTAAGGTCCTGGTGCTGAAAAAAAAAGATTTTTTTTGAAACAGGGTCTCACTAAGTCACTAAGTTGCCCAGGCTGAGTTCCATCTCATGGGGATCCTCTTCGCTCAGCTTCCCAGAATGGCTGAGTTACAGCATGAGCCACCATTCCCAGCCATGTGACAGTTTGTAAGTGTTTCTTGCTGATGGTTGTATGGAAGCCTAGACTAAGAACCTCCTTCACAGTAGGGACTGATTGTATTTCTAGTTATGTAAATGGTTAATGAGAGATCTCAGGTGGAATAGGAAAGAGGAAGACAAAAGCAAAGCCAGGACTAGATGTAGCTCAGCAGTACAGCCCCTGCCTGGCAAGCTTGAGGTCCTGAGTTCAATCCCCGGTCATATCTTAAAAGAGATCGCTCTGTAGAGAGAACTTACCATAAGGCTACCAGATTTTTTTTCAGCTCATATTGAGCCTGCTTTGCATATTGTTTGAATATATTTACATGTTGACTATCAAGAGGCCCTAACTCCAAATATGTAAGATTATAATAAGTTTGATCTTGCCACCTACTGCAATCATCGTCATAAATAGTGTCAGCCAAACATGACTCTAGTACAGAGCAGATTTCAGAACAGCGGGGCTGAGGAAGGAGAGGACTCTGGCAGGAAGGGAGGCAGGAGGCTAGGGAAGCCCTCCCTCAGCTTCAGAGCGCGAGAGCCCCTGCAGGCCTCAGAATCTACGAGGAGCCCTGGAGCTCAGTCCCTCTGTACCTTTTTCTTATTCCAAGCAGCTCAGTGTCTGATTTTTCTGCTCAGGCTTCCCTGTGCCTGGAGGCTCCAGGCCTCTGTCACAGGGCTTTCTTCTGGAAAAGGTTCCCCGGGATCCCCTGGGCCTGTCCCTTCTGGAATGCCTCCTGCTGCATGCGGCGCGGTGCAGTGAGGGGCCATTGCGTGTGCCATGCAGGTGCCCTGGACAGAGCAGCTCACCTGGGCACCGCTGGGGTTGCTTTCAGTCTGTCTTAATGATGGGGCGGGAAACAACTTTTGATCTCCGCCATGGAAAGGTCCAGGGACACATTTTTCTAATCCGTACTGTGTGGCTCTTGGAGGGCCCGTGCAGGCTGCCTATTAGGTGCCTACTGTCTGCTCAGTAAAGGAGGGAAGAGAGGACCAGTGGAGATGTGAAAGAGTCCTTCCTGGTCACTCAGGTAGGGTGGAGGAGGCTCTGAACGAGGTGTGGACTTATCCTGGGAAAGAGGGGTGTGCAGGGAGGATGAGTGGCACGGACGCCGAAGAGCCACAAAACTGAAGTGACCATCACCGCTGGGCTGTCCCACAGGAACAGAAGTACCAGAACAATGGCGGCCGCTTCCGGAGGTGTTTGGATGGGCGCTGTCTCCCATGGGTCATGTGTTGGAAGGTGCTTCCTATGGTGGTGTGAGATGATGTGGCTGTAAGAGGTGAGACCTCCCTGAGTATGGTGGATACTCCTCCAGTCCCAGCACTCAGGAGACTGACGCAGGAGGATCTCTGTGAGTACTAGGCCAACCTAGGCTACATAGTGAGTTCAGAACCAGCCTGGACTACATAGAGACCCTGTCTTGTGCTTAGGTCACAAGGCATGCACTTACAGGGACTAAGGCAGTTCTGTGGAGTCCCGAGTTGGCTCCTCAGGAGGTCTTTCATGAAGGATGTGTTTGGCCTCCCTGCAGCCTCTGGCTCCCTGTGCTTGCACAGCCCACCTGGGCACTGTCTTGTGGCGCAGCTGGCCTCCGGAGTCTGCACACACTTTCTGGACTTTCACCTCTAAGACTGTGAGCCAGAGTGGTTCTTTCTCTGTGACTCTGCCCATCCTCAAGCACTTGCTTAAGAAATGACAAGCAGATTGACAGAGCCACTGGCAGAGGGACGGGATGGGCTGAGCTGTTCTGTGCAGGCCTCGTGCCCACCACATCCTTGGAGAATTGGTCACCTCCATGGCCTGAACGCTCAAGTCTGGGCCAGAATAGGTCCTCAGTGGCACACCCAGCCCCAGGTGCCACGTAACACAGTAGCAGTATCTCTGTGCTGCTATCTTCTTCCATAATGTTCATGTGAGCTGCTGCCCATGTAGTAGCCAACATGTCACTTCTCACCAAAGTAGAAATTAATGCCATCTTCTTACCTTTTCTTTTGGCTGGCAATGCTAGGTTGAAGCATATTCAACTGCCATTTTGTAGTTTGTAAAAGGATATTTGACCCAGATTTCATATGATTTGGTGTATTAATGCTTTCCAGTATATTATGCTACCATTGGAGATCTTTTATAAAAGCTTTTTTTTTGAAACAGGGTCTCACGTTGTAGTTCAGGCTGGCCCTGAGCTCAGCCTCAAACTACATCACAGCAGTTTTCCTGCCTCTGCCTCCTGAGTGCTGGGATTATAGGCGTGAGTCAACACACCTGTCACTGTGGTGTGTGGTACCAATTGCTGATGGGTGTGAGTCACTACACCAAGATTGTGAACTTGGGACCTTGGGCTTGCAAGGCTGGTGCTGGAACCACTGAACTAAATCACCAGCCCTCTTGGTATTAATATTCATGTCTTTCATCAAATTTGACAACTTTTATCTATTTTTGTAGTGCTAGCAGTCAAACCCAGGGCCTCACATATGCTAGGGAAGTGTCCTATTACTAAGCTACATCCCCTATTCAGAATTTAGATTTTTCAACCATTATTTTTACATGTTTTCTCCACCCTTCTTTACCTTTCACCTCCCTTGGATCTCCTATAATACATGCATCGTCTACCTTGATGGTGTCCACAGGTGCTTTAGGCTCTGTTCGCTTTTCTTCAATCTTGTTTCTGTTCTTGCTTGATAATTTCCATTGTTTTTTTCTTCAAGATCATTTTTTTTTCTGTTCCAACCTAACTTTGAGTCTATCTCATGAATCTTTCATTTCAGTTATTGTACTTTTCAGCTCTGGAATTCTTTCTTTCTTTCTTTCTTTTTTCCCCCCTCTTTGGTTTTTAAATCTGTTTATTGGTATTTGTTCACAAATTATTTTATTGACATTTTTTATAGCTTATTTTAGTTCTTTGTCTTTAGATAGTTGTTTTAAAGGCTTTGTCTAACATTCTTGCCATCAAATCTTTCTGAGAAACAAATTTTACTGATTTTTTTTCCCTCCTTTGAGCTATATTTTCCTGTTTCTTTGTGGGCATTGTGAATTGTTCTTGTTATTGAAAATTGGGGCTTGGGGATTTAACTCAGTGGTTCTGGCACCTGCCTTGCAAGCATGAGGGCCCAGGTTCGATCCCTAGTAACCACATACAACAATGCCGGGCATGGTGACTCACGACCACCAACCATCAGTACCACATATCACAGTGCTGAGCGTGGCAGCTCATGCCTGTAATCCCAGCACTTGGGAGTTAAAGGCAGGAGGATTGCTGAGTTCAAGGCTGAGTTCAGGACCAGTCTGAACTACAAAGTAAGACCTTGTCTCAAAAAGAAATAAAGAAAAGAAAATTGGGCATTTGAATGTTGACTGTTGTAACTCTGTTAACCATATTCTCCCCTTCCTGAGAATTTGCTGATTTTTTCTTACAGCTTTTGGTCCTTCAGTGGTAGTGGTAGACTATCTCTCCATAGATCTACAGTGTAAGCTTCAGGTCTTCTCAAGTCTTTTCTTAGACTTTCCCTGGACAAGCAGGTTTATTTTCTCATTTTCCCCTATATTCAGTATGTTTTCTAGTGTGTTTGAATTTAATATCTGGCTCCAAAAAGGAGAAGAAAAGAGAGAAGTTAAGCCAGGTGTGGTATTATATACCTGTAGTTGCAACACCTGGAAGGATTAGGCTGGATAGTAA
Organism: Petromus typicus; assembly: GCA_004026965.1. Lineage (NCBI taxonomy): Eukaryota > Metazoa > Chordata > Mammalia > Rodentia > Petromuridae > Petromus > Petromus typicus. The sequence continues at coordinate 8,143 of PVIR01043874.1, forward strand.
GTTTAAGGTCGGTCTACGCCACACAGGGAGATATATATGTATATGAGTGTGTGTGTGTGTGTGTGTGTGTGTGTGTGTGTGTGTAATACAGGGATGTAGGCCTCCACATTGAGCTAATTCCACTGCCTTTTTTTTTCCCAGTTTGACTCAGATATGACTAAAATTTTTTTTTTTTTTTTTTTTTGAGACAGGGTCTTGCTTTGTGGTTCAGGCTGGCCCTGAGCTCAGCCTCAAACTCACATCACAGCAATCCTCCTGCCTCTGCTTCCCGAGTGCTGGGATTACAGGCATGAGCCACCACGCCCGGCCCTGTGATATGTGGTACTGGTTGCTGCTGGGTGTGAGTCTCCACGCCCAATATTGTATGTGGTTACCGGGAAATCAAACCCGGGCCTTTGCGCTTGCAAGACAGGTGCCGGAACCTCTGAGCTAACTCCCCGGCCCTCTGACTAAATTTTTTAGTTGCCCCAGACTTAGCCTGAACTTCTGTCTCCCGTTCCCAAACTACTGGGATTACATATGTGTACAACCACACCTAGTGGACATAGGTGGTTTGAGTCCAACCTGGACTATAAAGTGAGTCCCATTGTTAAAAGAGAGAGAGAGAGAAGCGGGTGTGGTGGCTCACACCTGTAATCCCAGCACTTAAGAGGCAGAGGCAGGAAGATTGCTGTGATATGAGTTTGAGGCTGAGCTCAGGGCCAGCCTGAACTACAAAGTGAGACCCTGTCTCAAAAAAAGGGAAAAAAATGATGACAGATATTATTAGATAATTAGATATTATTCAATTAGATTTTATTTATTAGATATTATTCAATTAGATATTATTATTAGATATTAATTAGATAGATATTATTCAACTAGTTAGCCATAATGCATTTTATATGAAGTTAAATGTTTTATGAGATACACATTCTTAAAAAATCTATCTATTCTTCACCATACCTCATATAGTACAGTGCTTATGTTGTGAAAAAATAAGATTGACATTCAATTGTACAGGTCATTAACAAGAAGAAGAAATGAGATCCATACAAATCTGGTAGATTCTCCAAAAGACAGATGATTTTTTTCATCAGATATATTAAGTCATAAGTCACATTAGTCACCGCAAAATGTAAGCGAGGATGGTTGTGCATGAATGTCAACACTTGGGAGGCTAAGGCAGGAGGATCACTGTGAATTGAGGCCATCCTGGGCTACATAGGGAAATCCTGTCTCCAAAAAAAGACAAAAAAGCAAAATATGACAACCACACAGAATATTTAAAATATTAACTGCTAATGTCAGGAGTTTTTATGAAGAGTACAACTCTGATATACTTGAAAAGGATCACACTATTTTTGAGAAAGTCATTAAAGCATTACTAATCACCTCGGGCTTTCACCCTTCTTTTGCCAGCAATCTTCATGGCATACAGCACCACACATAGCGCCTGTTACAAGTGGGAGGTGATGGGTAACTTGGCTGGGGCACTTGGCTTCATCTTCTTGTTCCTTTTTTAAATTCCAGTATGCCAGGTGTGATGGTACATGACTGTGATCTCAGCATCCAAGGGCTGAGGATGGCCACAGGTTGAAGGCCAGCCTGGGGTACCTAGCAAGTTCTCAAAATCAAATAAATAAGCAAATAAATAAAAATCCAAATCCATTTTAATCAAGAGAGTCTTCATTTCCATCCCACACTGGGTCCTGCAAATTATGTAGCTGGTCCTGACTATGAGCTGATTTCCTCTTCCTTTACCAAAACCTATGGTCTAAACATAAAGCATTGTTTTCACAGAATAAACTTGGGCCTGCTTGGGGCGAGGGCTCACATGTGCTGGCAGAGGCAGCTGTGGGCCGGCTCCTCTCATTTCCACAGGAGGAAGCTGCTGGCCCTCAGCTCTCCCCAAAAAACATGCCCTGCGCCTGCGCCTGCTCCTGCAATGTCCACCACCCTGCCATTTGCAGATCTCTGCCAGCTTCTGTCCGAGTGTTTTGAGTGAATCATTGCCATAGCTTAATCTTCAGGAGTTAAACCCCCAGGAGCGCAGTTGTCTGCAGTGCAGAGTGAGGCTCAGCCTCCGTCTGCTGTTTCCTGCTTGTGGAGCAGCCAGTCTGTCTTATTCTTGTTGAAACTGAACTTGAATCACTGATTTACCCGCTGTAAAAATGCAGCACCCAAGAGAGGGCCATGATGAATGCTTGTAAATTTGGTGTTCTATGTATGATTTAAACATAACTGTAGATAGTGTAGGTTGAGCATCCATAGTCAGCGATCCCAAATGCCCAGAACTCAGACTTTTGGGCATGGTCATGATGCCACATCTGACCTCGTGTGACAGGTCACAGTCCAGACACAGGCTCACAAAAATACATATGATTAGGCTTGGGGTACATCTCAGTGGTTGGGAGCTTGTCTAGCATGCTTGAAGCCCTGGCTTTAATCCCCAGGACTGTTCCTCAAAATTTATTTTTATATAAAATAACCTTCATGCATATCACATTTGTGCTTGAGGCCTATCACCAAAGTGTCTCATTATGTGTATGCAAGTACTGCAAAATTTTGAAATTTCTAAATCTCAAACACTTTTGACCCCAGTATTTCAGACAAAGAATACTCAACCGGTGTTGCTGTTTTGTATCTTTTGGATATACTTTTCTCATCTTTTTCTCCACAGATGCTGTCTGGATAGCATACTGATCCTAGAAGCATTTTTCCAAGTTAGATACTCTCTCCCCTCTTTCCCAGAAGATAAAGGACTGTATATATTTAACCCTCAGCCTGAGTGTTTTGTTCATAAGAATTTTTGGATGTTTGCTGTTGTTTGGGCCAGAGACTCAGCTTCAAATTTATGGCAACCCTCCTGCCTCTGCCTCCAAGTGCTGGTATGATAGCCATGAGCTGCTATGCAGAGCATCATTGATTTTGTCTTATGACTGTTTGTCTAGAGTTTAAAGTGTGACTGTGTTCTGCCCTAATTTAGAAAGATTGTATGTATGTTCTATTTTAAGTTTGCCTTAAAATAAGTTTTTCTTGCAAGTTTGTGAATGCAGAAATTCCATGCAGGACTCACTCTGGCTCTGCCTCCCGCAGGAGCCTGTCCCTAGCAGGCGACGTCCCCAGGTGTGGCTACAGTTCCGAGTCCAGTCACAAGTATATCCCTCGGAGGGCAGTGCTGTACGTACCTGGGAATGACGAGAAGAAAATAAAGAAGATTCCCTCCCTGAAGATAGACTGCGTGGTGCTCGACTGTGAGGACGGTGTGGCTCTGAACCAGAAGGTAATGGTGCGGCCTGTGATGGGAGAACGCGTTGCAGCACGCCGGTCTGTGGTGGCATCGCTCTGTGTCTGAAAAGACTGCACAATACTCGTCCTCTGCTG
>PVIR01043875.1:0-11505 GCA_004026965.1 Petromus typicus
GAATTTATGAACACAAGCTGGGTGGGCTTACAGAGGAATTGCACAGAAGAGCTGATACAGTTATGATTCTGGGAGCTTGTGTGAGGTATTTTTCCAGATACTCTTGAGAATCCATCTCTTTGATATCACGTAGTAAACTCTAAAGTCACCTTAGAAGCCGAGTCTCAATCAGGTAATTTTATCCATTTACTCAATTACAACTACATGTATGTATATGTCAAGCTTAACTGCTAGGTCAGCTCTAAACCAAATGACATGATCTCCCATTTTGAGGAGGGAAAGATAAAGAGTAAAGGAATGAAGAAAGAAAGACAATCATTATGAAATGTTAAATGGTATTGAGGAAGGGATTGTGTGCTAGGGTCCATTTGTAGGGGAGTCTTGACCCCTCTGTCTTGTGCCCAGATGGAGACTGTGTATGCCTTTTGCAGTTAACAAGGATAAACCTCATGTCCCAGTATTTCCTCTGTATGAAAGGCTATGGTGCAATTTCTCTTTGTTATGTGTTGACACCAGCTTGGTCTTTCTTTGGACAATTTAATTGAGCAAAGTGATTGGTATTGATTTTATTTTAGCTGTAAATAATAATATTTCTAGTGTCCAAGTTTCTACTAACTTGTATAATTACTGTTTTTATTTTCACTGTTAGAAAACACAGCTTTATAATCTGATCATAATGTCTTGGCTCTGATGTTTCCCAGAACAATTTGGACAACTGTGCTTTAGAATATGGAGACTGTAAAGTCCTGTGTTACAGATTTTGGAAGAGTGGTATGTTTTTGAATAGAAACATTCTGGATAATGTACTTGTTGACTGTGACCCTAAGTTTTTGAATGCCTAGTGAAAGTCATTTGTGTATGACTCATCATGTATGACTCTCTAGGATTGTAGCCTCAGAATCCATCTCTACAACCAGACTATTAGTCAGTGTTATGGCAGAAAGATGTAAAATAGTCCTCTGTAATACAAAAAGCCAAAATAGTAAGCTTTTGATGGCAAACATACAGTATAAGTAAATTCCATCGCAAAAGCTAGTACAAAGTAAATAGATACAAATTAATCTTGTTTTAAAAGTTCACAAGAGAATAAATCCACATAGGAACTCCTTGGGGTGATACTGTATATAACAAAAAATGTGATCTTTCTCTTTTTTTTATCCTTAGATTATTGTAGCTCTTAAAATATGTTAAATAGGTAAGAATGCAATTATTTGCTAAAATATTTATAGCCATCATATGTGTAAAGGGAATTGACTCATACATTAGTTTGGCTCTCACATCTATCAAGATGCAGCAGCTTGAGTCTAGCTTGGTGCTCACAGGACCTGGGCTGAGTCTGGCTTCCCCTGATGTTCGCTGACTGTGACCTGTAGACATCTTGTTGCTTATCAGCTGGTGCCAGGTTGGGCCTAGATTCTTAGTGATAAGTTGGAAGAAAAACAGTGAACTGACTTTAGTGAGTTTTGTCTTCAACTTTTCTGTCCTTTAGAAATGTTAAGAATTATGGCCAAAGACAGTGTGCGCACATATGGTGAGAGATGGCCATGTGATTCTGCATGGAGAAACTTCTCCTGCCTCTTACTTCCCAGTGGCCAAGACAGCGCACATCTCATAGTTACTGATTAAAAGTAACACACTGCAACTCCTTTGCGGAATTTAGAAGGTGGAATGTATTAAATTAGCCAATTTTGCTTAATAAATTTCAAATACATTCCAACACTGAGAAATAAGGTAAAAGGGATTACTGTCCACTCCCCCTATCCGAGTCCTGTCATTGAAGAGGCTCTCCCTCTTTTCATTCATTCTGTATCTGTCTCCCATCAAGCCCACTTCCCCACATTTTTAGCTCTCTGCTGGGATCTTCTTTCAAATGTAGAAAAAGTTCTCAGACTTTATAATGTGATTACACTGGTTAGTTGTGGAAATTGTTGGAATTGTTGATGCGACATTACGATCACACTAATTAGTCTTGAATAGTATTGGAAATGCAAATGTTGCTCTTTCTAGGGTATTTGATAAAAAAAATATAATACATGAAAGCAGTACTGCCATTCACTACTTTGGTATACTGGTGCTTATGTTTGGAAAGTACTTTACAATGAGTATTTCCCTTTTCCAGCATCCATAAACCACCATTGCTCAAATACCTTTTGGGTTATTAAATCAAATATCAAAATCCTCTTCACTATCTTCACCTCTTTTTTAATTGTGGGAAACGATGTTTATTAAACATTTTAGTTATTATCCCTTTCCTATCTTTGATCTTTTCCCACTCAAGGTATCTTAGTTTGATCACTTATTTATTCATTTTGTCAATCTTAGGACACTAACTCTCTACAAAAAACTGGGCACTACATAGTACCGTAGTATGTTATCTTGAATTTCAAAAATTTCTGAAAGGTACATTTTATTAAGGACAAAGACTGAGAGGTGAAGCAAGGATTTGTATCCTACACAACTAAACTTCTTCCTTTATTCTCTTTTTTATACACAAAAATCAGTAGTTTTTCTAGACACTAAGAATTAACTCATTGAGAAAGAAATCAGGAAAATAATCCCATTCACAGTAGCCTAAAAAAAATTAATGAGAATTAACCTAAGCAAGGAAGTGAAATACTTCTATAATGAAAATTATATTGCTGTGAAAAAAAGAGATTGAAGAGATATTAGAAAATAGAAAAACATTAGGTTTTTATAGGCAGGACCAATATTGTCAAAATAGCCATATTACTATATATATAGTATATAATATATACTGCAATATACATTGCAGTATAATGCAATTCAATCAAGATGCCATCAGCTTTTACCACAGAACTAGAATAAGCAGTTCTAAAATTTATAGCCAAAGCAGTTTTGAGCAACAAGAACATTAAAGTTATTCTACAAAGCTCCAAGAACAGGCTTAAGAACAGACATGCTGAGCAGTGGAACAGAATGTAGGATGCAGAAACAACCCCAAGCACTTTCAGCCACCTGGTTTTTGAAAAAAGGGTGAATAATATACACTGAAGAAAAGACAGCCTTTTAAACAAATATTCCTGGGAAAAACTAGCTATTCATATGCAGGATTATCCTAGATCTGTATCTCATACCCTGTGCTAAAATAAAGTTAAAATAGATGAAAGACTTATTAGTGAAACAGAAACACAACCTGCTGGAAGAAAAAATGCATGAAACTTTTAAGGACATAGGCATAGAAAGGACTTCCTCAACAGAACCTCAGTTGCACAAGACAAAATACCAGGAATAAGCAACAGGAATTATATCAAATGGAAAAGCTTTTGCACAGCAAAAGAAATAATCAACAGACTGAAGAAAAGACCTACAGAATGGTGAAAAAAATTTTGTCAGCTACTCTTCAGACAAAGGACTAATACCTAGAACATATAAAGAACTCAAAAATATTCGAGACCTTTAAACAAAATATTTAAAATGGGCCGCAGTAATGAAGACACTCCTTAGGAGAAAGAATATAATTGACCAATAGTACATGAAAAAGTGTGGGGAATCTTTGGGCATTAGAGAAATGCAAATCAAAACAGTACTGATATTCTACTTTACTCCAGTAGGAGTGGCTATCAAGGATCCCAAACCACTAAATGCTGTCAGTGCTGCAGAGAAAAAGAAACACTTCTACATTATTGGCAAGACTATAAAATAGTACCATCGTTATGGAAATCAGAATGGAGATTCCTCAAAAAATAAAATATAGAAATTCTGTTACACAGTATACTTATTCTAGACATCTTCCTGAGAGAGCTAAAATCTGTTACAGTAAGATATGCACCTATGTTTACAGCAGTACAATTAACAAGAGTTTAATCATTGAAGCAGTTTATATGCCATGAACAGATGAATAAAGAAAATGTAGTGTGTGTACATATACAGTGAAATACAACTTTATCATAAAGAAGAATAAATTTGAGCCTTGTAGGAAAATGGATGCATCTTCACGCCATAATACTTGTGGTTTGGATCCTTTTGAATTTTCTCACAAAATCTAGAAAGATCCATGCGAATTGTGTCGTGATTAAAAAAAAAAAAGAGTCTCTAAGATGAACAAGCTATTTCTTGATTTTAAGTGATTAGGAAGGTTTTGTCAAAGTTTAAAGTATACACAAATCACTAGGATCTTGTTAAGCAAACTGATTTTGCATATCTGGTGCAGGACCTAAAAATCTGCATTCCCAACAAACTTACTGTGATCTCCTGGTCACATTTTGACTATGTAGGAAGCAATGTGCTTGGAAACTAATTGCATCCTGGCTTACTATGAGAGGTGGGAGTGCAGTCTGGGGCTGATGGCTGTGGTCCTAGAGTAACTTGATGTCAATTTAGGATATTTGGAATTGAAACCAACTCCATTACTTTCTAGCTTTAGGTAAGTTACTTAAATTTTCGGAGCATTTTTCCTTCCCCTAGGCAGAGAACAATAGCACTTGTGTTCTGGAGGCATTAAGAAGATTAAAATGAGATAATAGTATGTGAAAACACTTTGCAAACATACAAGATTATAATCTGGGTTAGTCTGAACACTCACCTATAATTGCATCAATTTTAGAGTAGGCTGTTTTGCATTTGGGCTGCCTGGACAATTGATCCTCTGAGTCTGAGAACAGGAGATGAAGGGCTTCTGTAATACAGTAGGAGAAAGGAGGGAATGGGTATGAGTGAGATTTAGTATGGGGAAAAAAAGTAGATATTCACAAAAACTATGACAATAGAGGGCAAGCACTTTCAGGTAGCCAGAGACACACAAGAGCATGCACTCATGGGATAATTTTTTGAACATGTAGGGGAACCCTAGGAGGCTAACATTAGGGTAAACACATGGAATAGAATTTCATCACTACTAAAAAACACATTTCAAAAAATGTATTTCCATTTCTAGTAACCTGATCAGATAACCTGAGACTCTCCTGCCTAAAACACTTGGAGATATTGGATAGACCATCACAAACATTTGTTTACACTTGCCTATGATGTTTGAGAGGTTTGGGAGCAGACATTTTATATTTATCTTTTAATGTAAATGTGGGTGTAACCTATTTTATGAACCATCTTAGAACATAAATACAAAAAGATGAACAATATCCAGTAATGACTAAATGTATTATTTTAGGTGCATATTTTCACATAAGACAGTAAGGGAAATACTCTTAATAACACACAGCAAAGAAGAACCTGAAAATTAGTATTATTACCAGTAGAAGTTGGTTTAGCTGTCTTTTGCATTTTAAATTTTTTTCAGTTACTGAGGAGCTTGGGTTTCAAAGCCTTGCAGAGCCTCGGAAGGAGTTAGAGGTATTCCTTGAAGGAGTTGGAGGGAGAGGTAAATTGTTGGAACTAAGTTCTCCTTCTGAACTTGGCTAAAGCTGGTACCTCTTTCCATCTGCTGTTTCTTTAACTCTCTATCTTTTTGTGCAGTTCTTTAATTCCTTCACAAATATTTTTTCAGTGTCTCCTCTGTGGCTAGTACCGTATTGGGTTCTGTAACATGGACACTGAACATTCTTCCCTCACTTTCTGTGATTTTATGGGTCAATGCACATGGGAATGTTTGGAAGACTACATTTCTGTTCAGTCATGTTCTGGAGCTGTAAGAGTCTGCTGCTTGTTTCAGCTTGGACACTTCCAGGAGATGGGTGACATCTTGGGATACTTCCTATGTTTCTCTAACCTCTCACCATTATAGGCACAGCTCCTAGGAAATAGCTGTTTTAAATTCCCACATCTCAGCCTGCACTCTCTCATCCTCGAGGTCAGTGCCTCCTCCAGGTAATGTGAACAATCTGGGGCACTCAGTCTGAGAGAGGATTTCTCAGCAGAGGTTGGCTTTCTCAGGATTGTCCCCTCTTTCTGCTCTAAGCACAGTGGATGTCTTGGAGAATCTCCAGAGACATGAGGTAGCTTTTCAGACTCATGAACCAGACCATGGGTAACGCTAGTGGTAGAGGGGAGCCAAGAGAAAATTAAAAGCAGACAAATAAACCTCACTTGAGAAACGCAAGGGTGGCAGCAGTGAGAAGGGAGTGTTTGCTCAGCCATCTGCATGCAGTGGTTAATAATGCCTAGGTTAATCCTTTTCAGGAGGGCACGATACAGCGGAGCCTTTTCCTACTTACTGCTGAAAGCCTAGCATGTCAAATGGAGTTCAGGGCTTACAGTTTGGGTTGCTGGCTGGGATCCCAACTGCCATCTTTGAGACAGTGAAAGAGGAACTACAGGGGAACCTCCCATGGGGGATGAGTTTCTCCTATAGAAGAATTGCTGTTAGATTCTCAGGCCCATAAACAGAAATTTTAGTTCGCCAGTAATTTAAGTGGTAATTCTAAGTTCACTGGGAGCTACTCTACCAAAGGCCAGTTTGTATCAACCTCAGTGGAATGATTCGAGAGCAACCATTTGTCACAACACAAGTATAAAGGTATGCATGCCCTTTACTCCTGGCTGAGAGAAGTGCCTGGTAGCAGTGTGGTTGGGTACGAGCCTGTTTATGAAGATTTGGGAAACTAATGAGTTGATGGACTGTGCTGGAGGTCCCTGTGGAGCCACGGCCAGCAACTGTTTATTGTCCCATCAAGAGTATGTTTTTTCTGGTCATTTCTTCAGCTTTGTGGTTTCCTTTATGACATGGACAACTTTAAGAGTTTACGAAAATCAGTTCTCTTGAAAGACTGTTATCCTCACATTGTAGAAGGCAGCACTGATTTTGGTGTAAGTAGATATGGATCTCTGAGTTTGAACATTGTCACGGAACATTAGTTGTTATATGAACTAAGACATGTCCCTTAAACCTTCTGAAACTCAATTTCCTTTCCTCATTTGGAATGTTTGGCTTGCTCCAATAAAATTAGTTGTTTGGGGGATTCTATTTTTGTGTTGTGTCCTTTTCAGGGCACTTTTATAAACAGTACAAAGTGAAGGTTACTTAATCTGTTGTTAATTTTTTTCTTGCATGCAAACAGAGATAAAATTCAAGGATACAGATATAGACTCTTAAGTTTGGGCTATAGGGAGGAAGAAGCTACCACCCAGAGAACACTGATTCACAGAAATCTGTATTTGTCTTAGAGACTTTGTCCACGGAAAATGCCCATATAGCCCAGAAGCTAGCAAAGTAATCAGAAATAAAAAGTCAATTTAGTTTCACAGTGGAAAAGTAGTACTGTGGCCTTCAGCTCCACAAATCACTAGCTCCAGTAATGTTAAATGCAAGTTCAGAGTGAATGAACAGTTTCATTTATCAGACATTCACTGAGTCACTGCCTGGTGCCAGGCATGGCGCTCAGTGCTGGAGTGCGGAGGTGAAGACGCCCAAGTGCTGCCCTCACAGAGCCTGGTTCCAGTCGGGGAGGCAGACAAATTAAGAAAAAAAAGTGACCCGATGAGAAGTGACAAACTATGGGAGAAAAATAAAGCAGGAGAGAAAGGAGATAGTCATATTTTAACAGAGAAGGGACTTCTCTGAGAAGATGTTTGATGCAACCACAGAATGGACCATGGGAGTACCAGGCAAAGCAATCTCCTTAGCTGTAAGCCAAGAAGGTCACAGGAGAACCAAGATCTGTGGTTACTCCATGGCCTTTTGGGAACTTTGGATTTCTTTCTGTGTACTGAGAACACTTTAGGACACCATTTGATTTGTGTTTTAAAACAGTTATTCTAGAAAGTAGACTAATGGATGCCAAGAGAGGAAATAGGGAAGCCAGCTCGTGGTTAACTAAGGTCAACTTACCTCATTGTCACTTGACTCCACACTGAGCTCATCCTTAGTGGTCAGCCCTCCTGTTCATTCCTGACAGAGTCACTTGCTCTCAACAGTAGAGGACCCCAGACAATCATTTATCCAAGGATGTTGCCAGGCTTAGGGGTGATGTGAATGCCCCCGGGAATGTCTTACTGATCTCTTTCTTTGGTCTTCCCGAGGCAAGTGAAGGCATCAGTCCCTCTTCCTGCTCTTCATTGTCACTCTAGTCTGTTTGTCTTAGAACTGAATGTCCTTTCCTCCTTTTCTCTTTCCATCTGTTCATCAAAAATTTCCATTCATCTTACATAGTGATTGTGAGCACATAGTAATTGTATCCCTAAATGTCCCCATGAGGGACATATTGTGTTTTTCTGGAACTGATCCAAAGGTCATGATAGACGAATTTGGAATTGTTCAGTAGTCCTAAGAAAAGTTTTATTAGGTACACGGTGGACTTGGGAAAACTTGTTGAGACTTGTAGGTTATGTAATGCGGTAAGCTTCGTATCTAGAGTGCTTGGGACTCTGGCATTTGACTTCATTGCTCCTGAATGTGAGTTTTATGCATCTGGTTGCTTGGCTATTTTCAGAGAAGAGGTTATCATCCCATTAATGTATCATCATTTCCATGATTAGAAAAAGAAACCTGAGAATACTTTCCTAACAAATACATAGACACAGTTTCCCTGAACACCTGTTCTTTCAAATTAAGCAATGTGTGAAAATAACCACACAAGTTCTGTCAGTTCCGGTCCTCTGAATACCTAGTTCAGCAGCATGAAAACTTTGTTCCTGTGAACTAATGTTAGCATGTACCCTCTTCCTCACTGTCCTCAGGAGTCTTCATGCATAGAAACTACCTATGGATTTGGAAGGACCAGAAGATGTGTTCTTTTGGCTCTGTGTAATCATTCAACAGATTCAAAAAGAGGTTTTGAATAATAAAGTGCTGCATGTCACATTGCTATTAAGTTAGGAGTTGAGTTTCTTACATTTTATCTCAACACTCATCCACCCTGCTATGCTTTGGACAATTAACAGTTATGCCAAAATACATGTTCATGGAAAATTTAGAAAATACAGATGGAATTTTTAAAAAAAGAAATTAATATTAAAAATTCCACCACTCAGAAATGACCACAATTAACAGTTTTATACTTCTTTCCAGACTTTTTTTCCCCTACACAAATACAATTGCAAAAACATTTTCAAGATTGAATTTTGCTTTATAACTTCTCTTTTCTTTTTAGTGATATTTTATGTCTGTTAGTGTTTTTCTAAGTTATGAAGACTGATCTGTGTATATATATATGTATATATATATATGCAAAATACATGTATGTATATATACTTACATATATATATATATATACACACACACACACACACACACACACACACATATGTATGTATATATAAGAGATCAAACTTAGGACCTTTTGTTTGCCAGGCAGGGGTGGCACCATTGAGCTACATCTCCGCTCTGCAGCATCGTAATGAAAACTTGAGCTGTTTTCCATTCCAGGATGCTAAAAACTATTTATTAAATGCTTCTTCATTTTTTTCTTTTCTGGTGAGCTGGACAATCTTTGATTAGCCAAACTTTCAATCTTAGGGCATTTAGTAAGTATTGGTCATAGTTTAAGCTTATGTTATGTAATTTACATATGTTGTCACTCATTTAATTTACTTATAATTTTTGACATTATTGACAATACTTATTCTTTAGATGCATTCTTGTGTGATTGCACATTGGTAATTTAAAACTTTTTCATAAACAGTGCCAAAATATCTCCCAGAAAGTTTCTTAATTAAAACTTACACTCATAAAGCACTGAAGGTGGTTAATTCGGCCTACACAACTGGAATGTTGCTAATTTTTTAAACTCTAATCTTACAAGAAAAATATTATTTTAACTTGGATTTCTATAATGGCTAAGGAAGCTAATTATTTTTGTGTTGATATTTTCATAAAGTATTTAAAATATAATATATATTAGGATACATTTTAAAATGATATCCATATTCAAATAGACATAATTTGTCAATGCACACTTTAAAATCGTATGCCTATTTTTACTCTAAGTTATCTTTCTCTTTTTTGTGTTATCTTTTTCCTTCCTTTTGTATCATCCTCTGTCTTCCTATAGCCTTTAAAAAAACATTGAATCTCTATATTTTTAATCTATGTTCATATAATTTATAAGTAAATATTCTTCCACATCTACTATACATCCACACATGGTTTGTTTTATGCTTTTATTAAAATAGGCACATGTATTATATGCTTTTGTGCATCTTGCCTTTCTCTTTCAGCAGTACTTCATTTAAAAACTCTCTGTGTCATGTAGTAGAGCAATTTATTATTTTTAATGATGGAAGATTTAAAAAAAAAACTGCTTTCATGTTGACAGAGATTGCTTTGGTTTCCAGGATTTCTTTTATTCTACTACTACTAACAGTTCTGCAATTAATATCTTTCTGTATATGTCTATAAATAAGTAAATGTTATTACTAAACAACTGGGAATATTATTGCTGAGTAAGTGTAAATGTATGTGTTTTAATGATAAGAAGTGGCTACTTCCCTCAAGGATTAAATTGTTTCATTTCTACACCAGCAACGTCTGAGAGAAACCTCTTAATCCTGTTCCAGTCAGTGGGAGGCACGAGTATTTGTAATTTTGCTCAATCTGATGAAAGTAAAGTGCTAATCAGTTTGTTACTGTAATTTGGCATATCCACAGTTAATGACTTCTGCATTTGTACAACTTTTTTTGTGTTTACTGGCCACTTACTGGTTCACTTGGGTGTTGTATATCCTCATTACTTTTTTGGATTATTTGTACCTTGTTTACCTGTAAGAGATTTAAATATTTTTTCAATGTTTTTTCAATTATCTTTATTTTTAATGTTTGCTGTCATACAAAAGATTTTAGTTTTTACATACCCAAATAATAGTAGCCTTAACTTCTAGGTTCTAGTCATAGTTTAGAAAAAGACATGATTTCTAGGTAATTCTTGGGCAGTGATAGCTGTATTAATTTAACATATTTTTTATTTTGTAATTTCAGATTTCAGCTCATCTAAAATTTATTTTTTGATTTGTTATAAGAAATAGTCCATTTTGAATTTTCTTCCAGATGGCTATCGAGGATATCAGCAGCAATTGTATTCAGTACTCCATTATTTTTACTAGTTGAATATACCTTAGTCAGGAGTGGTGGTATACTTCTATAGTCCAAGCAGTCTGGAAATCTGAAGCAGGATGTTGGTGAGTTTGAGTCCAGCCTGGACAAATTAGTCATTTCAGGAAGCCCTGACTGGAATAAAAATTTACAAAGGACTGGGATATAGCTCAGCAGAAAGGCTGTAGGTTCAGTCCCCAATACTGCCACACAAATAAATATAATCTTTATAATATATACAATTCTCACATAGGGACTTATTTTTTGATTATCTTCTCTGTTTCAGTGCTCAATTTACTTGTTTCTGTTTCATCATATGTCTTTATAGTATGTTCTGATAATAAATAAAGCAAATTTCTCTGTACCATTTTTTAAAATCTTTATTGGTACATTAAATATACACATCATGATTGCACTCCATAATGGGGATTTGTACCAGTATAAGACACAACTTAATTCTCATTTTTTCCCATAGCCCCACCCACCCTACCACCCCCCCATATATATAAAATTTGTTTCCTTACTTTTTTGTTACAATCTCAACATTGTCCCCTTTCACCTTATTT
>PVIR01043876.1:0-11516 GCA_004026965.1 Petromus typicus
TATATGGCCGCTATATTCAGAAATGCTATGAATCTAGGGAAAAGCCACAAGAATACAGTCATACATACGTGCTATTGTGGATATATATTTACATTATCCAGGATCGAGTCAACTAAATATATCCAGCACTTTTTATTTTGTTCCACATGGGTGAGTGTGGACAGATATTTTGCTTTGGTTATGTTCAAATACTCTTCTTCACATTAAATATCTCTCACTAGTTGCCTAGTAGTATCAAATGCTCTCTGCATTTGCTTGATTGTTTCCTGGTACTGGGGCCAAATTCGTGACGTTGTGCTTGCCAGGAGGGCACAGTGCCACTGAGCACACCTCTGCCTCTCCCTATATATTGATTAAGCTCGTTATTTTCCCTTTTTAGGACCATGAGGATATATATATATTTTTTTTTAGGTTTTTTTTGAGACAGGGTCTCGCTTTGTGGTTCAGGCTGGCCCTGAGCTCAGCCTCAAACTCACATCACAGCAATCCTCCTGCCTCTGCCTCCCGAGTGCTGGGATGAGCCACCCATATGGCATATGGCATGAGCCACCACGCCCGGCACTGTGGTATGTGGTACTGGTTGCTGCTGGGTGTGGGTCTCCACACTCAGTATGGTATGTGGTTACTGGGGAATCGAACCCGGGCCCTTGCGCTTGCAAGACAGGCGCCGGAACCACTGAGCTAACTCCCCGGCCCGAGGATATTTTTTAAACTACCAATTTTTACAGTGGCTCATTTAGGATAATGTACTCAAAATTTTGGAGTATCTACAGCAAGTTTGTGTGAATTTCATAGAAAATACTCTTTAATTGTGTTTCACATATTCACTTTTTATTAAGAAATTATTAGAAGATTACCCTTTATGTTAGTTGGAGGAATTGAAACCCTGCAGGCTGAGCTGGATCACTGGCGGTTTTAATTTTTTTGATTTTGAGATAGACACCTGCAGAGTGTTTAATTGTCCCAGCTGGACTTGAACTTGCTGCGGTCCCGCTTTGGCCTCAGTCCTGAGGATTACAGGTGGGCCACCTCACGTCCAATTTGTGTTCTGACATTTCAGGAGTAGCTCATCTGTAGAATCCATCCAGGCTGAGTATGTGTTAGACTTTCTGTTTTAAATCTACTGAAGCCCAATAACAATGTCTGTATAACTGCAGCTTCGTTTTTCAACTTCAGTCACTTGGATTTTTATTTTTTTAATTTTTGAGGCAGAGTCCCAAAAAGAATTCCGGCTGGCCCTGAGCTCAGCCTCAAACTCACATCACAGAAATCCTCCTGCCTCTGCCTCCCCAGTGCTGGGATGACAGGCGTGAGCCACCACGCCTGGCACTGTGGGATGTAGTTCTGGTTGCTGATGAGCATGAGTCTCCACACCCAGTATTGTTGTATGTAGTTACCAGGGCATCGAACCAGGCCCTTGCCCTTGCAAGACAGGTTCCAAGACCACTGAGCTAAATCCCTGGCCCCAGAATTTTTAAGTTTTTAAATTTAAATGCTAGATTGCAATAGCTTTCCTCCCTTTCTTTCCTATCTTTTATTTCACACTTAATTCATATAGAGGTTTTCGTATAAAAGAAATGTGTGTGATTTTAAAGCTTGTGTGTTTGATTTACTTCACTTAATACATAGTCTAAAAGTGAATCCATTTTCCTATAAATGATGCACCTTTACCCTTCTTTACAGCAGAGTAGTACTCCATTGGGAATGAATATCACATTTTCCTTAACCATTCTTCTATTGGTGTGTATATACTGCTTCCAAAATTTAGAAATTATGAATTACATGACTATATATGGGTATAAGTTGTCGATATCTCATTTGGGAAGACATTGAGAAAGCTCAATCAAATGGAATTTCTACTTTTCGTTTTTGGACGAATCTCCATATTGACTGCCATAATGGTTGTACTAGTATACACACACCACCAAAGATGAAGGGGTCCTTTTTCCTGACAGGCCTCCCAAAATATGCTACTGTTTGTTTTCTTAATAGGAGTCATTTTTCTGGGCTATGGTGCCATCTCAGTGTTGTTTTAATTTGCATTTCTCAAGTGGCCAGTGACATTTTTTCATGTATTTATTTGTTGTTTCTGTTTCTTCACCTGGAAATGTGTACTCATTCAGGTGCTCATGTTCTGACTGAATCTTTAATACTGAGAGATTATTTCAAACTTCTCTACATATGACCAACGTTAGTCCATTGAAGAGTAGATGGCAAAAATGTGTCTCCATTCTGTAGGTCATCTCTTCACTCCATCGGGAACTTACTTTGCTGTGCAGAGTTTTCAGTTTGATGTGATCACATTTGTTGCTTCTTCATAGTATTTATTGTGCAAATGAGGTTGTGCTCAGAAAGACAATGGCCACACCTATTTCTTCAAGTATTTTATTTATTTTGTCTTCTGGGAGACTTTTTTATCTTCTAACACTAAGATCTTTGACCTATTTTTTTTATAGTTTCATACATGGTGAGAGGTATGGGTGTACACTCAACCCTTAGCATGTATGTAGTGAGGTTCCCCAGCACCATTTATTGACAAGGCTATCTTTCATTCATGAAGGAAGATCCTCCTGGTCAAAGGTAGCACAGGTCAGTGTGCCTGGAGTTGCTACTGCATCCTAATCATCCACAGAGGCATCATAAGATCCAACGTGGCATAGAGTCAGCTATTCAGTTAAAAATCTTCACTTCGCATCCTGTAATCTCCCTGTGAACCCAGTACTTTCTCCACAGGAACTCCCCACCCAGCCGATGTACACAGCCACAGATTGTATTCACTTCACAGGAACAGAGCGCGCAAACTCATAAGCATGTTCTCAGAATGCCATAGTAAGAGGATGATCTAACTGTTGCCATAGTGGCTTCTGGAACACGTTTCTGCATAGAAACCTGGTAATGGGGTGTAAATAAATTTTGCCTTTAAATGTTGCACCCAGGTTAGCTTCCTCGTTGGCTTATCCTTATGGGAATGGTCCCCAGCTGGGTAACAAAACTCTTGGCTGGACTTTAAGACTGTGTTGTGACCTGAGAGACTGTCGCTCAGGGGGACTTGGGCATAACGGTATTTCTTGATGTGTCACAGATGCCTCATTTAACATTATTTTCTCTCTGTTGGCATTTCTACTTTCATGCACATCTTGTTATGCTATGAAGTATTTAGTTATGAAATGTTTAACTATAAAATCTGAGATTGCATTGGGAAGTTATTCCAAAGATGGACTTCCTAATGTGGTTTAACCTTAGAATATTGACTGAATTCTGACTGCCGTAACTGAGTATTTAATACAATAATCCTCAATACTTAATAGACATGGCTCAGAAAAATGGAAAGGCATCTGTCTTCTAGCTTATCAGAGATGATCTAGCCACGATGTCCTCACACAGCAGCAGATCTTGTGAGGCCCTGATCTTAGTCCTGAGAAATCCACCTGAAGTTCTTATCTCACCCCAGTTATAACCCCAAAGCAAAACCCACTAATAACATGTCCTTTATGCCTCATTTTGTATAACATGAATATGGAAAAGAAAGATGAGCATCCATCTCATAAATGCTACTGACCTGCCCTGCAATTAATCATCCATTAAGTCTTCACCTTAAAGACCTCTCTGCTCTCTGTGCAGGCACATGCCCAACAGCTACCAGAATGTTCTAGCCTTCCTATTTGCCATAGAAGAGATCAACAGGAACCCACACATTTTACCCAACGTATCTCTGGGATATGAGTTCCATAATTTCCTCTACAGTCACTGGAGGATGCTGGAGAGTTCCCTCACTTTGGTCTCAGGACAGAGTGAGATCCCCAACTACTCCTGTGGGAGACAGAGCAAGTCGGTAGCTGTGCTGACGGGAACATTATGGTCAATGGCTGCTCAAATTGGAAGCCTGCTGGAGCTCTACAAGTTTCCACAGGTGAGGATGAGTGAGCCGGGGAGGGTGAAACTATGTCTCTGTTGGTGACATGGTTAGCTACCTCCACAGGTTGGAAGGACTCCAGTTAAGATGCGTCTTTACAAGTGCGTGCTTTCAGTGTACAAGTACACAGAGACTTGCTGAGTCGCTCACAATCTCTTTGTCTGTAGCAACAAATAGAGCGAGAAGAAAACAACTATGTCGCCCCCTCAAATTTGTGTCCAATCAGTTGGCTTCTGAAAAGCATTTGTGAAGTGAGATGATCAGAAAGACTAGATGAAGAGGTGCCTTCTTCTGTCCCTTCCAGCTATTACTTAGTATTCTCCTGGCGTGAGGTTGTGTTTAGTGTCAGTGCTCTGCCTATTATTCCGTCTCGTTTTCTTTCCTTTCAGGTTACATTTGGTTATTTTGTTCCTATGTTAAGAGAAAATGGACAATTTCCTTCCATCTATCAGGTTGCACCTAAGGACCTATTGCTGGCCTCGGCTATGGTCTCCTTGATGCTTCACTTCAGCTGGACCTGGGTGGGGCTGGTCATTATGGAAGGTCAGAAAGGGCTTCAATTCCTCTCCGATGTGAGAGGGGAGATGGACAGGAACAAAGTCTGTGTAGCATTTGTGAAAATGGTCTCAACTCCTCTTGTGTCGTATGTGACCTTTTCAAATGAACGCGATAATATAATCAAAGGGATATCACAAGTCAATGTGGTCATCATTTACTATGACACTGATATCATAAATGATTTAAACTATAGTATAGTACAGTATTTACTCACCGGCAAAGTCTGGGTCACCAACTCACAGTGGCATGCGGACATGAATGGGAAAAATTTCATACTTAATTCATTCCACGGGACTCTCATCTTTGCAAACCACCATGAGGAAATTTCTGATTTCCAAACTTTTGTTCAAGAAGCCAACCCTTCCAAATACCCAGAAGACACTTACCTCACTGTGTTTTGGTTCAATAATTTCCAGTGCTCATTCTCTGAGTCTGACTGTTCGCTGAAGGACTGCACACCTAACGCCTCTCTGGCCTGGCTGCCTACAAGTCGTTTTGACACAGTCATGACCGACTGGAGTCATAACGTGTACCACGCCGTGTATGCCGTGGCCCATGCTCTGCACAAGATGCTTCTACAGCAAGCACAGTGGCCCCCAGTGGTGGACCAAGAAGGGACAGTGTTTGCCCCCTGGCAGGTACATTATACTTTTTGTAAAGGCATGCAAGACTATCAAAGCTATTTCTTAAGTTATTACATATGTTATTCCTTAGAGAAATTTAGAACATTTTACCAAAATATATGAGTGTTTCCACACCAATTTGTTATTAAGAAACCACATTGTTGGCTGGGTAGAAATGGTCACTAAGCAAGAAGTCCCTGACATTCAAAAAATAATATGAAACATAATCATTGCTTTTATCTCAAAAATGTGTGGGTACAACCACAGAACATATTTATTATAAAAATTTAAATATTTTCCATAAACTTCTTAAAGGCCATGAGAAGACTTTGTAATTCTTTAATTTAAATAGTGCTAGGCACTATATTAGATACATTGTCTTAATTTTTTCACTCCATTTAATCTCCTCTCTTAGTGACACTGTGCAAGTACATACAGTGCAAAGATAAAAAGACAAAATTAATAAAACAACAAATGCTAATTTTTTTCTAACATGAAAACATTATTGAAAATCTTGAATAAAAAAATTCCTCCTACAATTGTTTGGATTTTTAGGAAAAGTATGATATTTTGTCCTCTAAAAGATTTTATTTATTCTATTTTATTAAAAGCCAGTGTAGGCCAGGGAGTTAGCTCAGTGGTTCCGGCGCCTGTCTTGCAAGTGCAACGGCCCGAGTTCGATTCCCCGGTGACCACATACTATACTGGGCATGGAGACTCACGCCCAGCAGCAACCAGTGCCACATACCACAGTGCCGGGCGTGGTGGCTCACGCCTGTCATCCCAGCACTCGGGAGGCAGAGGCAGGAGGATTGCTGTGATGTGAGTTTGAGGCTGAGCTCAAGGCCAGCCTGAACCACAAAGCGAGACCCTGTCTCAAAAAACCTTAAAAATAAATAAATAAATAAATAAATAAATAAATAAAAGCCAGTGTAAAATTTGTTTTACGAAATGAAGATTAAAGATAATTGGGGGCATTCCCTAATTCACTTTTGTCTCCATCATGAAGCTCACCAGAGGACGATGTGTCTCTTTTAGCTCCACCCCTTCCTGAAGGACCTCCAGTTTGACAGTCCTGCTGGAGACCACGTGACTTTGGATGACAGAAGGAAAGTGGAGGGAGCATACGACATTGTCAACTTCTGGAATTTTCCAGAGGGCCTTAGACTTAAAGTCAGACTGGGAGCATTTACCCCACACGGTCCACATGGCCAACAATTGTCCTTAAGTGATGACATCATCGAGTGGACTACAGGAATTACAGAGGTATTTTGGATGTAATCCTGAGTACTTCCAAAATATAATTACACACTTTGTGCCCCAGATGTTCATGAAATGGAAAACTATGGCCATAAAATAATCTAAAATTTATTGATTTTTCACTTATTAGCTTTCCAATGAATTGGTATGGAACATATTTGTTCAACTATATTTTGTAAATATGTATATATTTTATATTGTTAAACATTCCATGTACACATGTATGTATATATATCATTCATATATGTATACAAATTATTTTCCCTTCAACTCGGAGGGAGTGGTAAAATTCTAACTACTCAGCAACATACATTGTTTTCCTCAGACTCCCCGCTCTGTGTGCAGTGAGAGTTGTCATCCTGGATTTAGGAAAAGTGCTCAGGAGGGAAAACCTGCCTGCTGTTTTGATTGCACTCCTTGCCCAGAGAATGAGATCGCCAACGACACCGGTAAGAGCACATCTCAGGGACAAATGCTCCGTGTTCATTTTGTATTCATCCTATCCATCCTGGAAATGAAAAAAAAAAAAAAAACCACCCAAAATCTTCCATAAGACACACACAAAGAAAATCTTCCATCAGGTGGAAATTCATTCCTTAAACTCAGCACTATTATCCCTGTAAAGATGTGTCCTCTGTCCCTTGCGCTCATCATACTCATAGATTCAGTTGCCTTTCTTTTTTATGGTTTCTTTTCCTTTCGACATTGGTGAGGACTGAACTACGAGCCCTCGCCCTGAGCTGCATCTCCATATCTTTTCACTGTGTTATTTTGAGAAAAATCTTGCTAATTTTCACCAGTCTGTCTCAGGTTCCTGACTAGCTGGGATCACAGGTGCACAACCTCTCCCCGCTATTCTGGTTTCTTTGCTACAGCCACCGGAGCCGTAGTTTCTCCTGAGAAGCCCTTTCTCCCACCCACAGCCCTGGGTCCCATCTTCAGTACGAAGCTCAGCACAGAGCATTCTTACACCGGCTCTGGCATGAAGCTCCACAACATCCTGACTTCTCAGGACCAACCACTGATTTAACAGGAAGCAAGTGCTTTGTGTGTGGTTGAGACAGAGATGTGTCTGGTGTACACATGCCTAGAGCACAGTATGACGTCATCCCTGCTGTCCTAGAGGTCGCACTTCAGTAAGGAAGTAACACATGCCATGGATCATGGTGCCAAGCGATGATGTGTGCTCAGCACAGGTATCTGATGAGTGGTGGTACCCATATTTTTGGAGGACATCAGAGATACTTTCACAGGGAGAGTAGCATTAGTATTTCATCTGTTTTTTCCTCACAAAATGTGTCCGCATCTGTCCCGGTGTGCAGAATATCATGTTGGATTCTATGGTCCTGTGCTCATCAACGAGTTACTCCAGTGATGAGTCCACAGCTGCACAGCTGTTGGGAGCCGACCTGGAAGAGTGCATCTCACTGCCAAGGGTGCTCCTCTCTTCCCAGAGAAGGAGGAGCTGTCCTCTGTCTGATCCTTCTGCCTTGACATTTCGCCTTTAGCCTACTGACAGTGGATTTAAATCTGAGCCAAAAGGGCCGGGGATTTAGCTCAATGGTTCTGGCACCTGTCTTGCAAGCGCAAGGGCCCAGGTTTGATCCCTGGTTAACCACATACAATTCTGGGCATGAAGAAGCCCAGCAGCAGTCAGTACCACATGCCACATGCCACATACCACAGTGCCAAGTAATGCCAACACTCGGGAAGCAGAGGCAGCAGGATTGTTATGATGTGAGTTTGAGGCTGAGCTCAGGGCCAGCCTGAACTACAAAGCGAGACCCTGTCTCAAAAGAAAAAAAATCTGAGCCAAAAGAAAATCTCCTCCTCTGGTTTGTCTATGCTGGGTAACTTTTTCCCTGGAAAGAGAAAGTGACTCAATCATTATTATACCTGAAAGAGGTGGGGTGGTATGAATTATTTAAAACTAGCAAAAGTGCCCCAAATAGGTAATTTCCTTTTATGTATTATCCAATAGGTCAGAAATTCTATTCTATGTCTTTAAAACCTAGATGATATGAGGGTAAGTATTGAGACACTGTGTAGTGAAGTTACAGACTTCGGTACTGAACTATTTTGTATGTCCTAACTATGCTTTTGACAGCATTTGAGTTGATGGTAAATCATGACCTGGTAGAATCACCTTCCTACTGGATATTTTGTTTTTAAAATATTTTCTAGTAGATATTTTCTAACTTGCTTTTGTGGCTAACATTCAGATTTTGTAAACTACTTAGTACGATTGCAAATGTTCTTTGAAGGATACATGTGTACTTTATATGTGTACTTTACATAAGAATATATGTGTACTATATATGTTATACTTAACGTGGCTATGTATTCCATATAAGGTTGGAGATCATGGTACTTTCGTCTATTTTTTATGTGGACGTACAGATAACCACACAACAATATCAGTTGTTTTTGCTTCTTGCTTATGAATAGCAATTCTCAACAATTTGTTTCTTATATAGTTGTTTGAAATGCAAATCATCAACATCTGTGTTTAAATATATGATACATGAAATCTTGTGAGTTGAAGCTAAAATTATTTCTAATGACAAATGCATATTTTTGTATATAACTACAAGCTACTATGAATATTTAGTTAGTTAAAATCTGCAGTTTTCTATTTGAAATATTTTTACACACTGTAGAAAGAAGAGTAGGTTGAACCAAAAATGCAAAGTAGGAAGCAATATAACAGGAATGCCTAAGAAATTAAAACACAAATGAAGAATTAACTCATAACATACTAGTACAAGTTTGAATATTGAGTGTGATCATGATGTGTAAATAAAATGTACCAATAAAGAATTTAATTTTAAAAAGGCAAAAAAGCCCCACAAAAACCCACAAATGAAGAAATTCACAGAACCAAAGTTAATTCAGATAAAGATGACAACAATCAATACATTTGATCAATATTAGAAAGATACTTTTCCAAAAAGAATAATACCATCAGTGAAAGTTGTGTCATTTCTATAGGCATACAGGACCTTTTTTCTTATCAAAATATAGTTGACTATAAGGTCTATTTGAAAAATTTACTGGGAGTGGGGATTTAGCTCAGTGGTTCTGGTGCCTGCCCTGGAAGTGCAAGGGCCTGGGTTCCATCCTGGTAATCACAAACAACAAGGCTGGGCATGGAGAATCACACCCACCAGCAATCAGAACCACATACCACAGTGCTGGGCATGGTGGCTCACACGTGTAATCCCAGCACTCGGGAGGCAGAGGCAGGAGGATTGCTGTGAGTTCAAGGCTGAGCACAAGGCCAGCCTGAACTACAAAAAAGCGAGATCCTGTCTCAAAAAAAAATATTTACTACAAAATCTATTTAAAAATTTTCTCAAAACTCAGAAATCTCAGGAAATTTTAGCAAAAATAGGAAGAAATTATTTATTTACCATAAAGTACATTTATACAATCCTAAGGTAAACCACATATCTTGTGGTTAAATTTTGAGAAAAAAATCAGACCCCTTTTACCACATAGTATGCCGTGTGTCACTGCTGATGTAAGACACTCAGAAACACATCCAAAAGGAATCATTACTGGGGAAGAAGAACATAAGTGAGAAAATGTTGCACTTGTGCTAGGTATAAAACTCACATAAACTAATAGTAAAATTTAATGGCAATGAAACATAAATTCATGTGAAAAAAATCTACCTCTACACCTCAGTCATTACTCACAGATGATATTTTACAAATTAAAACATAATCAACCTTAAACAGTTAAATATATAGAGATTAACTAGCAAGAGTTCTGAAAGATACCACCTTTGAGTGTAGAAAAACTTTTAAACAATAAAATTGAAGTGGTTGATTGAAGAAAGTATGTTCATGGGTGGAAAAGGTCACCAGTGGGAAGATGTTAGTATTTTACATTTGGTATTTCAGATTCACCTCAATTGTTATACAAATTCCCACATTTTTTCACAAAAGCCACAACCTTTCACAGGGTGGGAAAACATATCTTAATAGATCGATGACATGTAATATTGATCATATCTCTAGAACTAGGTAAATGATTTGGACTTCTCATATGATTGTTCTTACAATGAATCTATACAGCATGATTAGCAGAGTTTTGCTATAAACAGGCAGATATTTTATGGCTTTGTGAAAATGGGGAACTATGAGGAAAAAGGCAGTATTAACTAGGAGATAATGGAAATAGAACAGCGTTCGTATGGCGTCAAAGAAATCAAAGAGAAGCTGTGTGTGCTGATGCAGACCTGAGTCCTTGCCACTGGGAGGCTGAGGCAAAAGGAAGTGTGTTTGTGCAATGTTGTAACTTAACATGACTGCATTTCAAAATTTAAAAAAAATTTTGAAGTGATAGGTACTCAATAAAAAAGTCCTGAATTCAATTATCAGGCCTAAAAAAGGGAACAAAAATTGTAAATGAAAAGGAAAGAAGAAAAAAATAAAAGGGTAACTTGGCTGGAAGTTCTATCATTGTGTGTGAACAAGGAAAAATAATGAGCCAGAACTAATGACAGTTGACATTCTCCATAGATATGGAGCAGTGTGTGAAGTGTCCCGATGATCAGTACGCCACAATCCAGCAAAACCGCTGCCTCCCAAAGGCTGTGACATTTCTAGCTTATGAAGACCCCCTGGGGAAGGCTCTGGCTGGCACCGCGCTGAATCTCACCATCCTCACAGCTGCTGTTCTTGGGCTCTTCCTGAAGCACCGAGACACTCCCATCGTCAAGGCCAACAACAGGGCTCTCAGCTATGCCCTGCTCATCTCCCTCACCTTCTGCTTCCTCTGCTCGTTGCTCTTCATTGGCCGGCCCAACACGGCCACCTGCATCCTCCAGCAGACCGTGTTTGCACTTGTGTTCACTGTGGCTGTTTCCACTGTCTTGGCCAAAACCGTCACTGTGGTTCTGGCCTTTAAGGTCACTGCTCCAGGCAGAAGGATGAGGCAGCTGCTGGTGTCAGGAGCACCAAACTCCATCATCCCCATCTGCTCCCTCATCCAGCTCACTCTCTGTGGAGTCTGGATGGGAACTAATCCACCCTACATCGACACAGATGCACACTCTGAACATGGCCACATCATCATCGTGTGCAACAAGGGCTCCCTCACCGCCTTCTACTGTGTCCTGGGATACCTGGGCTCCCTGGCCCTGGTCAGCTTCA
>PVIR01043877.1:0-11447 GCA_004026965.1 Petromus typicus
TCAGCAAATAATGACAATTTAACTTCTTCTTTTCCAATCTATATTCCTTTTATTTCTTTCTCTTGCCTAATTGCTATGGCTAATATTTCCAGAACTATATTGAACAGAAGTGATGAGAGAGGACACCCTTGTCTTGTTCCTGATCTTAGTGTGAAAGGTTTCAATTTTTGACCATTTAGTATGATACTGGCTGAAGGTTTCTCATAGATAGCTTTTATTAGTTTGAGATAGAGACCATCTATTCCGATCTTCTGTAGAGTTTTGAACATAAATAGGTGTTGTACTTTGTCAAACGCTTTTTCTGCATCAATTGAGATGACCATATGATTTTTGTCCTTAAGCCTGTTAATATAGTGTATAACATTGATTGATTTACGTATGTTGAACCATCCTTGCATCCCTGGGATGAATCCTTGTTTTTCTTCTTTGTACCAATATAAATTATATATATCATGGACCAGATGAAGTTATAAGACTAAAGTCAGTCTGCATTAGTGTATCTTCCTTCAAAAACACATTCACAAATGTGCAATTCAACTCAGTCTATTGTTCCAAATTAAGAATGAAATACCCTATACAGATATTTTCCCATGTTCTATAACATTATTTTTCAATATTATATTTTTCAGTCTATCTAAATGCTCTTTGATAACAGAGACACAGCGCTAAATTTCTTTTAGCAATGACAAATGTTTTATATTTTTAATTGATTATATTTTATATTTGTTTTTGAACTATTTCTAGAGTTGTTTTGAGTTAGTCTAAATGGGAAAATAATATTGTTTTAATTTTTTCTATTGCAATAAGTATTACAAACAAGAAGTACATGAGAAATTCATTTTGCATAACTCCAGATATGCATGTTATGTCTTGTTATTAAAATGACTTAGAGGCAACTTGAATCTCCACTTTATTTCTTCAGCTGGGTTCTTTCCTATGCTAGAATTATAAATTATATAATTATAAATTGATTACAAATGTCTACCTGGTGATTAATTGAATTTGGCATTGGGATATGAGAGTCAAAAGCATGGTTTTTATGGTTTTCATGCACATTTTACATATGATTCTTCCCCTAAATGTATCTTCTTTGAATCTAGGACTGGATAAATTACAACTTACACGTCAGTGATTTCCTGTGTCTTTCTCTGCCTTTGTCTGTCTACTTGTCTGTCTGTCTGTCTCTCTCTCTCTCTCCCTCTCCTCTTCTCTCTCCCCCTCCTTCCATCTCTCTCTCTTCCCCTTTCTCTCTCTTACTCTTGCACAGACACACACACACATGCACACAGACACACAGACACACACACAGACAGACACACACAGACACACACAGACACACACACACACACACACACACACACACACACACACACACAGTGGCCCTATCCTCTTTTTTCCATTCTTACCTGGGGGGCTATTTATATATTATCTTCACCAAGAGGTAATTCTCTCAGTTTTCTTAGTCACTTCTTGCATTCTTGACACTTACATTTAAAGAAATTAAACCTAGATGTTCAACCCCCTTTCTAAGTGTTCTTGTTGTGAGCATTGTTCCCAGAAGTATTACTCATTAGATACCCTGGAATCTCTCCAATCTTGTACATTTAATTCATATTTCCCATTAAGAAATTGATTAAGATTATGGGTTTAAGTGTTACCCCAAACCAAAATCCCTTATTTCATAATTGTAACTCATATATAAATTTTTATTATCTCAATCTTATACATCTTTACATAGGAATTGTAATATATTAATATTATTGAAAAACAATAAAATAATTTAAACTTACTGACTTTTAATTTTTAGATACTGCAAATGCAAGCATTAGAGGGGGCATTTTTCTTTGTGAAGTTAATGTTAAGCCACAAATACTCATCATGAAACAATGGAAAACACACCAATGCAACACTTTTTAAAAACCATCACTGCTGGTATAGCACTCAGAAGTATTTCCTTAGATGTAAATGCTCATTTGGTACAACTGATAGGAAGAATTAGAGGGTGCTTCACATAATAAATTAATAAAAGAAATGCTAAACTGATTAAAGTGCTGCATTGTTTAATGTCAACATCTGTTCTTGAATTCACTCTCTTTATATTGCTTTGTATTTTACTCTAATAGGACAATATTTGCTGAAGACATCTTCAATTTGGGGAAAGTTTCAAAAATCAAACTGTCTTTTGATGCATCAGACTCAAAATCTCCAGAGTACTATCCTGCTAGAATAGATAGCTCTGTTCAGAAATAAGTACTAACATTTCTTATCCAACAGAAGGTCTTGTTTTACTTTTAGAAGCTAACTTTCTAAGTGATTTTTTAATTAATTGGTACTTTCCTTCATTTAATTATTAAAGTAACAATATATTTCTGCTCCACATGTCCCAAACACACTTGCCACATTAATGGCATTAGTGATTGGCTTGATATTCAGTAATTATTAGTTCCTTGACAGTTCAGACACATTAGCATCATATATCTAACAATCTTTTAATACACATAAGGTATGTAGAATCTATGTGGTAGATTTCAAAGCTTCATTCACTCACAGTGGACATCAACCATAAGTCTTATAAGAGTTAAAATCTCTGGGCCAAAGATTTAGCTCAGCTGCACAGTGCCTGCTTCACAAGTGTGAGGTCTTGAGTTCAATTCCTACACAATTTTTTTTTTAATGTACAAGACTTAACACCCCCAAGAAGTGAAAAACTGTGAAACAAAATAGGTATGAAAAAAATTTGAGATAATGGCTATCAGTACATGATGATACTTTTATAAGATAGCAATTCTTAAAGAGTTTAAAGAAATCAATTTATTTGGAAGAAAATTATTGAACTAATGCCTCACTCTCAAATGCAAAGGAGATAATATGAAATTTGAAAAGAAAGATTATAATATGAAACCAAACATTTTTAAAACAAAATGAAAACACACTGGTAAATTGAAAATAAAAAGAAATAAAAAATACTTTACCTGAGATAAAAATTATAAAATACTACATTTTCTATATTTTATATTTCCACACTCCCCATCATTAGGTTGCACTTCTCTATATTTTGTTATTTATAATATTGTAGAAAACAGTTATTCTCTGTTGGATGATGATGTAGTAAGGAACTGGTCCCTCACTTCTTGGTCTCCGTGTGTGTGTGTGTGTGTGTGTGTGTGTGTGTGTGTGTGCGTGTGTGTGTGTGTGTGTGTGTTACTTAATATTTATTTATTTATTTTTCTTGAGACAAGTCTCACTTTATAGTTAAAGCTGTACCTGAACTCACTATGTAGCTCAGGTTAGTCTTGAACTCATAACAATCCTCCTGCCTCTGCCTCTAGAGTGCTGGGATTACAGGCATGAGCCACCATGCCAATTGGTCTGCTTTTCTTTGTGTTCTTGCTGAAATAATTCAGTCAAGACACATGAGTAACCATGCAGAATCCAGGTACAATTTATAATGAAGTAGACAGAGAGTATCCCTTCAGGTGAGAAGGGGAGAAGTGCAATAAAAGACTCTGAACCCAGTGCGAATTTGGATGTCAATTCTGAACACAAAAGTTATGCTGGAGATCAGGGACCCTTGGTGATTATGTTTGACAACATTTTACTTAGACATTACTTCAGAATTGAAGTTTCCTCAGGAGCTTTAATCTGGTAATAAACAGTAGAAGAAATGCATGAAAGTACAGGGACCACAGCCTGATGTGTCAAAGCTTGGTAGTCTTGGGGCATAGGAGGACTCATAAGGACACAACCTCATCGTTTAGCACAGGCATGTGATGGGTCTTCACAATATAATAAGGAATCAGCATGGACAACCATGTATGTGCCACACAGCTATGCAAGATTGCTCAGTGTTTTATCTCACTGTGTCCCAGTTAGCTGACAGCAACTACTATAAATGCTGTTCTATAAGATAAAGGTTTGCTTCTGCTTTCTTGTGGTGTCAGCTCCATGTGTTTTCCTTTCTTTGGACTGTTCACTGCTAGGACACACTACAGTTGATGTAGTGCTTGGCAGGTCAGTCAGATGAATGTCCTCAACATGGTGTCTTTGGAGATAGTACTGGGAAGCAGGGAACTAGCAGAACCCCAGGAGCTACTGAAATGCATCCCATGACTGCCCTCTGGTTTCCAGTAGCAAATTTCTTGGCAGCCTGAAAATCTCATGAGAACTGGGAGGCAGTCTGTCCACCTGACACATGGAGATGACTTAGGTTTTAGAAACACTGGACACACATTCCTCTCCCCTATCTCGAATCAGGAAAGTGAGTGGCTTGGTGATTTTTACTTTCTTTTACCATATGAAAGGAGGCAGAAGACCTTTTCTAGCAGGTGAACTTGTTGCAGTAAATTAAAGAGAGCATGGAGCAATAGTTGGCCACTGCAAAAGTCACACTGATGGCAGTGGAAAACACTAGTTCCTTCAAGAGCTGAAGTCCACTCCACAGGAGAGGTTCCTGGTGCTGCAGGCATGACTCAATGTCCACCCAGCCTTACTTTGTGTCACGGCCTGGTGGTCCATCTGGCCACCCATATCTAGCTAAACTGTGTCTCTGTTCCCTTATATCAGTGATGTCATGTTAACCTCTGATCACCTTACAGATTTAGAAACTGCTGCACACAGATTGAAAGAAGTTTTGGTGGCCAGATGGTGGCCCAGCTCTGAAGGATATGGTCCAGGACTGCTACTGATCTGTCAAACCTTTTGGTATTTTCTGGTGGTCTAACTACCTACCTAACAGTTTAATATACTGTCTTTGTTCTTTTACTTTTTCTTTATTTTCTCCATCCAGGGAGAGTTGAAGATTGACTCATTACACTGAAGACTCATTTCAGAGGGTAACTAAGCATGTAAAATAGTTTATTCCATGTTTAGGATCTCACAGTCTTCAAAGATTACACCTTCTTAAAACAGTCAGAAATGAAAGATTCAAGTCCCTTGTTTCCTTTCTTTCAGTTACAAACACCACACACAATAGTGACTATCCAGGCTCTCATAATTCTAAACAGGAAAGTCGTGTGACTCACTTCCTTCTCCTTATTCAACCATAAAGCAAGCTTCACCTTAATGATCAAGTATCCAAGCTTCATGTGAGGAAGTCCTGCAGACTGCTGACCGAGAGACAGTGGGAAGCACTTTTGATCCATGGTGTTTGATCCTATAAATACTGGAAGCCTGAGTTACTAAGCCTTTTCCTCCTTTCATTTTTCTTTTCACCTTGAATCCTTTTGTCCCTTCACCTACTTTTTCTCTTTGCCTTTTTTTCTGTTCCTGCTACCATCCTATGATCTTCAATAACTATGTAGCTACTTATGAAATACTTCAAGGTATTTAGTTAGCAACACTTTTTTTGTGGTTTTTTTTTTTTTTTTTTGTCATACACAAGAATCTGGGCTATCTTTCGTCCACTCAACAGTAATGCTCAGTTTTCTCTGGCCACCTCCCCCCAAAAAAATACAGATGAAATTTTTTTTCTGTCAAAATGAAACTACAGTTGGCAGATGCAAGATTAGTGATTTGTTATTCTTTGATCATAAATCTTTGAGGGTTTTGAGGTGGGGAACATCAGAACCTTTGTTTTCACCAATTGATCTCTACTTATTCCAGAATGAGGAAACAACTGCAGAAAAGCAAATCCACTGCTCCTTAGCATTTAGAAGGACAAAGAAATTTTATAGTTCATTCAATGCTGCTTACTGCTGAACATCTCAGCTGAAATTAAAGCTGGGTTGAATTAAGTATAGATTGCTTTTTACTTCCAATCATACTACTAAAGATGGTACATAGTTAGTTGGAATATGAATAGGCACGGAGGAAATGGCCTAAGGCAAGTGAAAAACCACACTGATAAGAATTAGGCAGTGGATTAGGAATCTGGGCCAAGACTGGACTTCCTCAGGCAACACAGAACACACCCCCTCCTACAGAACTAGGGCTTTAAAAGAATTTAAAATGCAAAATAATTGATTTTTCTTTAAAATTCCCTTTACAGTATATACAATTAGTAACTAGGATAGAGACTGTGAGTTCTAATGGGTCACTGTAAATCCACAGAGTCACCTGTGATGATAGCCACTCAACAAGTGAACACTTCAGGGATCTGCTAATACCTGAGGAGCTCAGAACTGAGGGTCGCCCAGCTGCTCACTTGGGACCCTACCACCTGAGAGCTCTTTCTCTCTGTCCTCATTTTTGTCTTTGATTTCATTCTCTGGTTCTATGAGCTAGTGAGTGTGGTGGTTTGATTTGGTTTATACAAAGATAGCTGATAGCTGCTTCAATATAAAAAGGATTGTATGTTTTAATTTATTCTTGTGAATAAGACAGATTTTAGTTATGTGTTAATGGAGCTAGTAGTCTATACATTTATAAAGTATTTAAGTATTTTCATATTATGACAATTATTTAAACCAGGTATTATTTCCTAGTATTAAATGTTGTCATATTATGATAATTACTTATAACTATTACTTATAATCTAAGAATTATGAGTGCAAACAATCTAATGCACTGAAGAAGTTCCCACTTAAAAAGATATAATGGAGGATAAATTCAAGTTAACAAGGTGAAACTGAATATTCAGTTCCAGCAATAAAAAATATACATGATTATGCAGAAATATAAAGAGGTTGTTCAGTAAGTGTACATTGTGCCATTCTAAACAAAATTCTCAGAAACAGATAATCATTGAATCTCAATGATTCAAAATGGCGGACATTTATTTCTCATTATGCATATCTCTATGTTTGCCTTCCATCTTTTTTATCATTGGTGTTGTGATAATAACAAATTATATGTCAATTTAAAAGAGTTGCCTGAAATTAACAAGAAGCATAGTTCATAGTTCACTGAAAATTATGTGACAAGCTTAACTCAAGAGAAAAAGGAAGGAGAATCCTAAAAAGAACAATTTGAACAACTTGAAATCATTGACAAATCAGAACAATCTGAAATCATTGACAAATAGGGACAAACAATTACAACACAGGGAAAGAAAAAATTAAGAGTGAAGGTTAAGGGAGAGAAGAGATGATGTATCGTGAACATACTGTCTAGGGATGCCACATTATCAAATTTTTATTTTGGTAGATAAATTGGGCTGCCGTTGTGTGAGCAGACTGAAAGGAAATGAGAATAAAATCTGAGAGACCATTTAAGATAAAGGCTACAGTAAAGATAATTTAGAAAGATGATGCTAGATAGGGGCACAAATTAGAAAAGTGAGCAGATTTATAATCTTCTAAAGAGCAAACCAAGTACTGCAATTTATTTAGGGTGGGGTTACAATAAGAGAGACAGCAGTCTGAAACACTCATCAAATGAACTCATTGAAATGATCAAAATATTTACTTAATGTCACAAAGCATGTTTACATGAACATTTGTAGTGATTACTCAAGGACTTAGAATCAGATATGTTTAATATGGGTTTCAAATGAGAATTCAAGTTAAGTTAGTAAAGAAGCAGGTAGAATTGAGAGTCTAATGCAGTTGTTGGGAGAAACAAGGGTAAGTTAATGGATTGGGAAGTTTTGCACATGGCTGATAGTTCAAGCCATAACTAAAGATAAATATATTTAGATAAAAAATATAGAGGAAGGTAAAGTCTCAGAAAAACAACTTTTGAAATAAAAAGCTTATTTTTTCAAATATAGGTCAAACAAAAAATATTATAAAAGGCAATCAGAAAAAAATAGAATTCTGAAAAAAAAAACTGTTTCCAATTCTATAACCAATTCAAATTTTCTGTATTATGTTAACAGAAATTTAAATCTGGTTATTGATTTAGGGAAAGTTGATGGAACAATTTGAATTTCAAACTAAGATTCAACATTTAATTTGCATGTTATACATTTGGAAGGCATATGTATGTGATAGTAGTAATGTCACTGGAGAGAGTCTTAGGAGGCTCCTACAGGGGTGATGAGGAACCTGATCACACCTGATCCATATACTTCAACTGACAGTTAGTGACTCTTAACATACAAAAAGAATTTTAGCACACATTAGGAAGAAGCACGAAGAGATTTACTAAGCAGTAGGAGTACACACTCAAACAAGGAATAGGGGAGACAGAGAGAAAGAAAAAGGGAGAGACAACTGGGAAAGAAGAGAGAATTCTACAGTAGAGAGACATTTGAAGCTGTGAATATTCATGTTTTGGGCAGTGGAAATCTGAAGAATTAGAATCTATAGGATGATCTCTCTTGAGTCTCAAGAAAAATAAGTCCCACCACAGAGATTAAGGTCCATGGATTGAATTCACTAATGATCATCTTAATTGGGGGTGCCCAGCTGAACTGAGGCAGCATGTTTCTGGGTGTAGAAGACCCATCTAGGTATTGTTGCAATAGCCTAAAAAAATTGGAGATTTTATTTTTTTTGTAGTGGGGTTCAAACTCCCAACCTTGTGCTCTGTGAGGCAGGCACCAGAACCACTGAACTAAATCCCTGCCCCTCGGGGAAGATTTCATGCTGTTAATTTTCCTAGAGAAGCCAAGCAAGGCTAGTTTTCCTAAAAACCAACTCAGCTGTTGTTCTCAGAGAACTTTGGGACCTGGCTGGATATGGCTGCTATTCTCTTTGGAGAGCTCTGCTCTTTGCAGTGTGCATCACTTCCAGGCACAGTGCAGATCTCTCCACCTTCCGGCTCAGCTCCTTCATCAGCAGGCACAGTTTCTAGGCCCACTGCTGGCCTTTGGACCTTCCTGGTGCAGAGCCTGGATATAGACTTTGAAATGGGCTCCAGGCCTCTTGCTGTACTTTGTAGTGACTTTATTCCTGGGGTCAAGGACCTAAGCTGGACTTGTGCCATACATGCCTAGGGCTGGATTCTTCAGATCTCTAGTGTGTGGACATATCTTTGGCACTCCTCTGCATTTGATCTTTTGGGTGACTAGTATAGTATCATCCTATCAATTATGTGTCCTGAATAAATCTATTCCCTTGCAAACTTGGATCAAAATATCCTATTCATAAAGAAAAGTCAAAGCCAGATGTTGTGATGTATACCCTCAATCCCAGCTCTGAGAAGGCTGAGGCAGGAAGATTGTTTTGAGTTTGAGGCCACCCTAGACTATGTAATAAGAAGCTGTTATGTTATATATTGTGAAATAGAAAATACTCAAAGCAAAATGGGGTGCAGGGGAAAAATAATGAGATTATAACAAAAAGAAAAGAAACAAAGTTTATGTTTATGGTGGTGGGGGTGGTAGGGTGGGTAGGACTGTGGGAAAAAATGAGACTTTAGTTATGTCATATACTGGTACAAATTCTCATTGTTGAATGAAATGATGATGTGTATATGTAATGTACCAATAAAGATTTCAATTTTAAAAAAAAGAAACAACAACAACAAAAAGAAGAAAAAACCAACAACAAACATAGCAAAAGGTGACAGAATCTGGTCTAACAAGTGAAAAGGACCATTTGCAAGTAAAAAGAGTACAGTAGAACACATTTTCTGTGAAAGGGATTTGCCCAGCCTTGTTAGGTTTTAAGAGGAAAAAAGAAAAAGAAAATATATGTTTTAAGAGAAGAAGAAAAGAAAAGTAAAACAGTATGTGTGCTGCCGTAGTGAGTGCAAGGAAAACATTCTAAACACGTTTTGTCCCAGTTTTCACTTTAAAAAGTATGGCTCCCTTTGCCTTTTTCTTACTTATATTTATTTTTCTATCTTACCTCAGCAGGAAATGGGACAATGAGAAGATAATTATATAATGTGCATGATGCCTTATGATTGGGATTAATGACTTTATGAAAACCAGAGAAATCGGCTCCCTTTGTCCTTCCGTCTTTTCTGCCATGTGCAGACATCACAGGGAGAAGTTTCCACTCATGGAGGAGACACTTATCAAGCCTGAGCCTACAAGCATCTTCTAGTCTCCAGAATTGTGAAGAACATTACCTTCTGTGGTTTATAAATTAGATAGTTGCAGGTATGATGTTGCAGAAACAAAGACTGAGATAATTGTGAATCCAGCTATCTTTTTTATATCCTACTTTACAGTACCTTGAAGAACAGGCGGATAGAACTGCTTAGATTTTTTTGGAGAAAGAAGATAGATACATTCCCCGCAGGTAAAAGATATGAATCCTTGGTTGTTTGGTTTCATTTCCTCCCCTTCCCGGTTACTCATCCTCTCCTGAGGGCACATCCATGATACTCAGTCACAGATTCAGACTGGTATTTTTGTTCGTTTTCTGTCTACATTCACTCAACTGGAAAACCTCACTACATGCAGTATTCTACATGCTGTTCTCGTGGCTAAAAGTAATTTATTTCCAATATTTAATTGAAATAGAAAAAGGCGCAAAAATACTAAATGCTAGAATCGCTATCTTCCTAATATGTTGATGGTGTGGTTGGCAAAATAGAAGATGAACAGTAGTTAAGAATTATGTTTTAAATTCTATAAATTTTTCTGTGGTGTGGAATAAAAACGGCTTATCATGGAATTTATTTTGATGTACTATGCCTAGAAGAAGGTTGATGTTATTTATACTTAGAATGAGGAGAGATGAAATTTAATTTAATGTCACTAATGGAAAGCTGGCTGTGGATCAATATCTGGTGACAGCTTTGGATTCCTCATTTTTTTTTTTTTTTTAGGTTTTTTGAGACAGGGTCTCGCTTTGTGGTTCAGGCTGGCCCTGAGCTCAGCCTCCAACTCACATCACAATCCTCCTGCCTCTGCCTCCCGAGTGCTGGGATTACAGGGGTGAGCCACCACGCCCGGCACTGTGGTATGTGGTACTGGTTGCTGCTGGGTGTGGGTCTCCACACCCAGTATTGTTATGTGGTTACCGGGGAATCGAACCCGGGCCCTTGCGCTCGCAAGACAGGCGCCGGAACCACTGAGCTAACTCCCCGGCCCTGGATTCCTCATATTTTATAGGCTTTGTTGATTCAGGGAAAAAAAACAATGCTGCTCTGGGTTTTCTAAAGAACATGAATGTTACAGCTGGAGTTATGTGGTACACCAGAGCTCCTACATCAGAGCACTGATACACATTCTCCAAAATATTTAACTTTTGCTGTCATCTGCTAGCTTTGAGTTCGAAATTCATTTGCAGACTTTCTGTCAAATTTCACTGCTAGTCGCCAAACAATTGCACTAGGAAATAGTACGCAAATTACCATTTGAGCCAATTATCTTGAACCTATCTGGAACAGGAAGATCAGTTTGCTAGTTTCTTAGGTTTTTATTTACCAGAAATCACACTGTTCCATTGTTCACAGTACCATACATTTGGTCCTTCCGCACATCTATTCTGTTGTCATTAAGTAGGACAGTATTTTTTCAGAGCAAGAGAAAATTTTGCTGTTGTTCATTTTTTTCTTATGTTGCATTACATTAATTAATAAGAGAAGTTTACTGGCTCCTTCAGTAAAATTCTAAAGAATAATCATGAATCATATGTACATTTTCTGATTCTAATCATTAATGTCAT
>PVIR01043878.1:0-11496 GCA_004026965.1 Petromus typicus
GCAATCCTCCTGCCTCTGCCTCCCGAGTGCTGGGATTACAGGCGTGAGCCACCACGCCCGGCACTGTGGTATGTGGTACTGGTTGCTGCTGGGTGTGGTCTCCACACCCAGTATTGTTATGTGGTTACCGGGGAATCGAACCCGGGCCCTTGCGCTTGCAAGACAGGCGCCGGAACCACTGAGCTAACTCCCCGGCCCAACATTTCACTTTTTCTATAAGTCTGTCAAAAAGATAAAAATACAAACCAGGCATGATGGTGCATTCCTATAATCTCAGTACTCTGAGATCGAGGTAGGATTCCAAATTCAAGTCCAGCCTTGGTAATAGAAGGAGTCTCATCTCAAACTAAGAAGAGATCTGGGGATACAGCTCAGTGTGAAAGCCCTGGGTTTAATCTCCAGTAGTGAGGAAAAAAAAAAAAAAAGGAGACCGCAAAAATTGTTAATACTGAGGGCCAGGAATGTAGCTTATTGTGGGTCAGGCGCCTGCCTGACAAGCACAAGGTCATGAGTTCAATCCTTGGTACAAAAACAAAAATAAAACAAAACAAAAAACCCCTCATGTTAAAACTGTTAAAGCGGGTGTGATGCATTAATCGAGGCACTCAGGAGGCTGAAGCAGGAGGATAGCCACAGGTTTGAGGCCAGCCTGACCTACACAGTGAGTTCAAGGCCATTCTGAACCACAAGGCTTAACAAACTTAAGAAAAACTGCATCTTCAGGACACAAGTTACTCCTAAAGCCTTTTTTCTTTCCAGGAAACTCAATCCTCCCCCCACTTTTTTTAAGGGTCATAAAGATATAGTAAGCACAAGCCTATGATTTTCACCTGTATTACACAGCCTCCCATAGAAAATGGGCCTATTTCAACTTCAACCACAGGAGATTTGCATTCTAACACTTCCAGTCAGTTGGGTAATTTGACAGGCATATACACCCAAGATCATCCACTGAGGACATCCCGAAGTCTATGTAAAACCTTACCCTTAGCCATAGTGTGCCTCTCAAGAGTGCATACCTTATTCTGAGAGAGTATCTGTTTAAATCTAGCTGGGAGTGGTGGCTCACACCTGTAATCCGAGCAGCACTCAGGAGGGAGATGCAGGAGGATTGCCTCCAGTTCAGCATGGGCTACACAGTGAGATCCTGTCTCAATAAACTAATTCTGCCTTATACCGCTCACAGAAATTCTTTTTCAGTGAGGGAAGTCAGTGAACCTACAACCTGTCCCATGAGTGAGGGGAGCTGAAGCTCCCCAACTCTCTTTTGGGGACTCCGTGGGGCCCTGTGCAGTGACAGCATGCTTTACATTTTCTTCTAAAGCAGTCAGGGACTTAAAAACACAAGTTTTTGTAAAAATAAATAAATTTTAAAAAGAAAAAGAAAACAAACGCCACACACTGACTTTTTTTTTCTTTGTAGTTCAGGCTGGCCCAGTGCTCAGCCTCAAACTCACATCACAGCAATCCTCCTGCCTCTGCCTCCCGAGTGCTGGGATTACAGGCGTGAGCCACCACACCTGGCACTGTGCTATGTGGTACTGACTGCTGATACCCAGCATTGTATGTGGTTAACCAGGGAATCGAACACGGGTCCTTATG
Source organism: Petromus typicus (assembly GCA_004026965.1). NCBI lineage: Eukaryota > Metazoa > Chordata > Mammalia > Rodentia > Petromuridae > Petromus > Petromus typicus. The sequence continues at coordinate 1,603 of PVIR01043878.1, forward strand.
CTTGCAAAGACAGGCGCTGGAACCACTGAGCTAAATCCCCCGCCCAAACACTGACTCTTGATTGGGTCTTCAGGTGCCCAAGAGGAAACTAAAAGCAGAACAAAGATCGTCTTTATTTTGTACCCTTTGTTACCTTAAAGATTTGGATCAAATTCTCTTTAAGCAGTTTATAGATATGTTAACCGTCAGTCCAAAGGTTCGAAAAATCATGTAGATTAGTCCTGAATTTACATAATCTCATCCCCTTTCAAGCTGGAGGATATTAAGATAAGAGATTTACTCGGACAAAGGGCAATGCCCAGAGGTCTCCAAGTCATCAGGTTTTCAAATCGATTGCCCTAAACTGTCACTGTGGGCTTTCAAACAGTCTCACAAGATTCAGATTGTCCCAAGCAAAAAGAATCATCTTACGGAAACTTAAGTGCCTCCTCAAATAAAAGGACTTCTCCAGGGACCATCCGCAGACGGGGCGCGGAGAACTTGCTCAACCAGCCTCTAGTCCAACCCAGAAAATCTTTTTTTAAAATTATTGGTACATTTTATATACATGTTGTGATCAGAATCAACATTGAGAATTTGTATAGTACATGATAAGACTTAAACTCATTTCAAACCTTTCTTGGTTTTTCCATAGGCCAACCTGAGCCGCCTCTTTAAATCTGTACAATTATGTTTCTTAAACTGAAGCCTTTGCCTATCTTTTCATAATGGAGCCATCATAAAATGAACTTTGTCAGCTCCTCAAGCTTAATTTAAGTCCCTTACTTTTTCTCTTACAGTCCAATTAAATCTTCCCTCCCTTGCATATTCCTGTTTCAGTTTTAACTTTCCTTATCAGTGAGGCAGGGACCCGCAGCAGCCGGTGACAGTAGGGTTCTGATTACATCACAGTAATTACCCAGGAGTCTGAAGCGGTCGCCTCTTCAAGGTCTCTTAACTTTCACTTTATCGCGCCTCTACCCAGTCCTTAGCAGCCTACAGAAACCTTTTAAAACCTCAACTCTACGAATCTCTCGGTTCACATTCCCCCAGGAAAACCGGTCACAGCGTCCTCAGAATGTGGGGGCCTAACCGCACCGGCAGCCAAGCCACGTGTGACTCACCCCCGCTCAAGCTGCCAAGCCACGCGTGACTCATACCCCTCTCGGCCTGCCAAGCCACGTGTGACGCATCCTCTAGCAATCTCTTCGCTAAAGACAGGAGACAGGCCTCAAGTTCCCTAAAGCTCTACTCAATCCCAACTCCAGCCCCCTCACCTATCAGCCCGTTCCACCCTCCAGCCCGCGGAGTGACACACGACTGAAAGAGAAATGAGCGCGTGCTCATCGTCGGGGTCTTTAGGATTGGGAGGTGGGAAACTAGCCTGAGTCTGGAGAGATTAGGTCGATTTAGGGGACGCAATACTAACCTGAGCCGGGTCCTTCCGGGCAAGCGTCACCATCAAAGCCTGTAGGTGGGGGTAAAACCAGGAGAAGCGGACTCTGTCGAAACCGCTGTCACGCCGTAGCTCCCTTGATAATCCCCAGAACCTTCTTTGTCAGCAGGGAAAGCACTGGCACTCCAGTCTTCCTGATCACTATCTCGTATTCCACTGACCGCTGAAGAATCGCCCGGAGTAGACAGAAACCAGAGACCAAAATGACTGTCGCCAGGTGTGCGCCGGAAGTCCCGCCTTGACGTCAGCCGATCGCACGGAAATGCCTTTTCATTGGTCGAGCTTTGCAGTCGCGTGGCGCAGGGTCCTCTGGGTAATGTAGTCCCAAAGAAACGAGGGCCTGATTTTGTAGACTAAGGACTACAGCCAAAGAGGCATCCAGAAGGGCAGAGAGAAAGATGAACTCGAAACTTCAAACCCTTAATACTCCTTTTATGTTTCCCAGTATTGTGGATTAAACAAGAGCCTTCGTACTGAGCTACATCCCAGTCCTTTTTTTATTTTTTATTTGAGGTAAAGTCTTGCTAAATTCCCCAGATTGAGTTTTAATTTGTTATCCTCCTGTCTCACCCTCTAAGAGTCCTAGGATTACAGGATGTAACCCTGCATTTGCTGATCTCACAATTTTTTTTTTTTTTTTTTTTTTTTAGACAGGTTCTCCTTTTTGTAGTTCAGTCTGGCCCTGAACTCACTATGTAGGCCAGGCCAGCCTCGATCTCGCAGCAATTCTCCTGCCTCTGCCTCCCTAGTGCTGGGATTACAGGCATAAAACACCACGTCTCACATTGTGATATGTGATACTTGGGGATTTGTGTAACCACATAGCACAATGCTGGGTGTGGTGGCGACACCTGTAATCCCAGCACTCAGGAGGCAGAGGCAGGAGGACTGTTGTGAGTTCAAGACTGGCCTGGGCTACATAGTAAGTTCAGGGTCAGTCTGAACTACAAAGTGAGACCCTGTCTCATATAATATTATTATCTAAAGACTGCACTACAGTTTCCTTTTGAAAAAAGTCATTCTATAGTCACTACCCACTGGACTTTTATTTACAAAATGCTGGAAATGTAGTTCAGTGGCACCATCCCTGCTTGGCAAGCACAAGGTCCTGAGCTGATTTTTTTGTTGTTGTTGTTGTTTTAGTTTTTTGAGACTGGGTCTCACTTTGTGGTTCAAATTGGTCCTGAACTGAACCTCTTCAAGTCAGCAATCCTCCTCCCTCTGCCTCCCAGGTGCTGGGATTACAGGTATGAGCCATCACTCCCGGCACTGTGGTATGTGGTACTGATTGCTGGTGGGATGAGTCACCACCTGGCATTGTGCGCCAGCACCACTGAGCTAAATTCCCAACACTCTGAGCTCAATTCTTGATACCAGAAGAGAGAGAGACAGAGAAAGAGACAAAGACAGAGCGACAGAAGAAAGAGAAAGAAAGAAACTAAACAAAATATAAGTTTGATGATTTCTTTTAGAGTTGACTTGATTCTTTACATAAATTCAGAAGAATGATATTGAATACACAGGCCGTCTAAAATTTGCCCTGGGGCCAGTCCACTTTCAGGTCACCCTTCTTTTTGTCAGACAAAAACTATTTCTCAATAAACTTTTCCAACTCTTAACATATTTTTTAAAAATAAAAAAAATTGTCTTATTGGAACACTTAATGTGGAAGTCAAGCTTAAACTTTAAAAACCGGAAATGACTCATACTCATCAGTAATACAGGAAATTCTGTAAGACAGAGACTCTTTACTGGGCTGGTTTTTCCAAGAGAGCCTTGTAAGCATATCTCCATAAGTCAATCTTAGTTCTTTACAACTGTCTCATTGTAATCTGGTTTTATGCATCATTCTCATAAATAATGTATGTCTCAGTCAAAACCTAAACATAATCACTGTCCCCAATTGTGTCTTATTGCAGTGCTAGCAGATTTTTATTGAACTTATGCAAGTAATCATATTGTAAATAATTAGAGGTCCACTTGGAGCACAGAGCAAGGTAGAGCGTGGATTTGTTCGCACAAAGGAATCCTTCTAGCACAGGTGGTGATGCCTATAATGAAGGTATGGAGAATAAGAAGAGAACAGTGCTGATAATCTCTAGGTAGAAGATTAGCTTAGTTTAATTTTTTTTTTTTTTTTTAGGTTTTTTGACACAGGGTCTCGCTTTGTAGTTCAGGTTGGCCCTGAACTCAGCCTCAAACTCATCACAGCAATCCTCCTGCCTCTGCCTCCCAAGTGCTGGGATTACAGGCGTGAGGCACCACGCCCGGCACTGTGGTTTGTGGTACTGATTGCTGCTGAGCGTGAGTCTCCATGCCCAGTATTGTATGTGGCTACCAAGGATCAAACCCAGGTCCTTGCGCTTGCAAGACAGGCGCTGGAGCCACTGAGTTAAATCCCCGGCCATTAGTTTAATTTTTTTTTTTTGAGACAGGGTCTCACTTTGTAGTCAGGCTGGCCTTGAACTCACTATGCCAGCCTCAAACTCTTGGCAATCCTCTTGCCTCTGCATCTCATGTACTGGGATTACAGGTGTGAGTCACCACACATGGCTAGCATTGTGCTATGTGGTTTCTGGGGATCGAACTTGGGACCTTGTGCTTGCCAGGCAGATGCTGGAACTGCTGAGCTAAATCTCCAGCCCTAGTTTAAATTTTTTAAACTTGAGATAACAGCAGAATATTTGTGTGAATATCACACTAATAACAAAACCTAAGCATTACTTACTGTTTCCCATAAGGATCTACATTGCGAATTTGAAAAACCCTGATCTAGATCATATATATAATATTTCAATACCTTTTCTTACCTTTTTTACCTTTTACAATATTTCAAAACCTTTTTTCTTTTTTGGTATATGTGGTACTAGGGATTAAACTCAGGTGAACACCTTAAACCACATCCCCAGCCCCTTTTAAAAGACTTTTTTCCAGACAGGAATTTAGCTCAAGTGGTACTACACCTACTTTGCAAGCTCAAGGGCCAGAATCTAATCCCCAGTACTGCAATAAATAAATAAATTAATTAAAATAAAATGAAACAAATTTTAAAACTTTTTCTGTTGAGACAGGGTCTCACTGGTTTATTCCCAAACTTTTAATCTGCAGGTACCTAGACAGAGGCTCAGAGCCATAGCATAGAAGCAGACTGGGCCAGGCCAGGATAGGGATGAGGCTTTCTGTGAACAACAGAGATGGGAGACAGGCATAGAGAAAGGGCAGAGGGCTCTGTCATCTCTAGGGGTGACTCATGCTCTCCAAAGAGGCCAGGAGATCTGGCATGGTGGCTCACACCTGTAATCTCAGCACTCATGAGGAAGAGGCAGGAGGATCGCCATGAGTTTGAGGCCAGCCTGAGTTACATGGTGAGCTCAGGGTCAGCCTAAACTACAAAGCGAGACCTTGTCTCAAAAAAAAAAAGAGACCAGAAGAAATATCAGTGCCAAGGTGAGGAGGAGACAACTGACAATTTAAGAGTTTAGGCAGTTGCCCCTGGTAACGACAGCCCCCTCTTCAGGTAGCTCAGTGCTCAGGACCCTGCTCCTCTGAGATTGTCACTAAGCACTTCTTCAGGGCCTGGGCTCAGGTTCCCTTTCTGAGGCCACTCTAGAGAGATAAATGGCCAGGGCATGACAAGCTGGCACATGCCTGGATGCCACACTTCACCTACATTAGCCCTGCATGGTAAATAGGTTTGTTTTGTATTATTTTTTGTTTATTTCAACAAGTTTAGCACAACAGCTTTTGCTTTCCTCAGATCACACACTGATGGAAGTAACCTTGCTAGAATTCAAGCCAAGGCGTCTGATCCCTATTTGTTATATCATTGTTATAATTAAAATTTTTTATTTTTATTTTATTTTATTTTGAGACAGGGTCTTGCTTTGTAGTTCAGGCTGGCCCTGAGCTCAGCCTCAGGCTCACATCACAGCAATCCTCCTGCCTCTTCCTCCCGAGTGCTGGGATTACAGGCGTGAGCCACCAAGCCCGGCACTGTGGTATGTGGTGCTGGTTGCTACTGGGCATGAGTCTCCACACCCAGTATTGTATGTGGTTACCAGGGATCGAACCTGGGCCTTTGCGCTTGCAAGACAGGCGCCAGAACCACTGAGCTAAATCCCCGGCCCCATAATTTAAAAATTTTTAAAAAGCTTTATGCTCCAAGGACAGGAAAATTTCTTGTTGCTATTCCACAGGTCGGCTCTCAGGGTCCTGACTGAAGTTAAAAAGTTAGTACACAGAGGGCCAGGGATTTAGCTCAGTGGCTGTGTCACCTGCCTTGCAAACACAAGGTCTAGTTTGATCCTCAGTAACCACATACAACAAAATCCCCTGAAGGATTTATGCAGATAAATCTATAGCTATAGCAAATCTGAGAAAGGCTCCGAGATCTTTTAGTTAAGGCAAAGACCAAGTAATGCTTATGTGGTCTGAACACTACTGTGTAAGGAAAAAAAAAAAATTTCATTGTATTAAAATTTTTCATTGTATTTTTCTTATAAATTTCAAGCGCCAGGAATATTAAGGGCCAGGGCAGAGATACTGAGGGAAGAAAGTCAAGGCGGTCTCAGAAAACTATATCGGTCTCCTTTAAGAGCAGGCAAGCCCAGCTCCCTCCCGGGAACCTTTGAACGCTGTTTGCGGAGAACAGGAAATGCCCTCCAAGTTCTGCTCCGACTTTGGTCAGAAACTACGTTACCCAGAAGGTAGTGCATGGGCTGCTGGACGCTCGCGCTGGGCCAGTGATGGCGTGTGGAGGGTTTTGTCTTGGATGCGTCTGGCTTCCAGTTTGCAGGTCATTCAGTGGTGTCCTGAATCACCTTATCAACTGTGTCGTACCTGGAGAGTGGGACCAGAACTGCGCCTCGAGCTTTTTGAGACCAACCAGAGAACAGTGAGGACGACAGGTCCCACTTGCACCTAGACTGTGAACCTTGATCCTCACCTGCGCACCCTCCCATATTGTGTCTGCCTTTTGCGAGCCTCAGCATCAGCCCTCTGTCCTCACTACGGCTGGAGGCAGCGTCTTGGACCTTGTGCACCTTTTACGCAGCTGAAATTTGGAGGGCCCACCCTGCCCCAAACTGGAACTAGGGGTTCGTCAAAGCCACCCTACCAACTGATCGCCTACCCACAGCCTTGCTCCACGCACTGCGCGCTCTAAATCCTTCAGATGGGCCGAGACCCAGGACAGCAGTAGGGCCTATGAGTATTCCACGTAGCTCTGTAAGCAGGATGGTTTCCATAAGAGGTGAATTTCTTGACATAGCTTTCTTCATGTAGTCGTAATATTTGATTGGCTTGTTCTACCTTGTCTGAAGACAAGTCTCCAAGAGGAATAAAAGTAATACCTAAATCCCAAGATTTTAGCCCCCAAACGTATCACCTAGGAAACAAAATATGGGTTGTTATCACTTTGGAGGGAGTTGGGAAGTATGAAGCAAGGAATTATTTCTTTTCTTTTTTTCTTTTTATTTCTCATGTTGTAGAAACCATGTGATAGTTAACCTTCTGTGTAATTTATTTTACTTAATGTTACAGTCTCAAGACCCATCAGTTTTCCTACAAATGACTCAAAATTCATCCTTTTGCGCTGCCTAGTACACCATCATGGATACATCCTACATTTTCTCTATCTGTTCATCTGTTAATTTAGTATGTTGTGTATTGTGCTGCTATAAATATGGGCAGGCATGTGTCAATGTAATATGACTTTTAAGAGTTTCCCATTTCTTGCTCCAGCCTTGAGCTTCAGACTTCATTGCACTTGGCCTTCATCCCCTTGGATCTGAAATGGAAATATTCTCTCTTGAGGGAACTGGGGAGAATATGCTTGGCGCAAGTGACTTGCAGGGCTCAGCACCAACAAGAGAGCATGGCTTTGTATGCCATTTCTGAGGACGGATTCAGGTCTCCCTGCCTTGGGCTTCTATCTAGCTGAAAGCTGGGAAAAGGGATGAAAATCTCCATGGCAGAGCTAAGTTGGGAGCAGCGCTTTGGGAATGCTGCTTTTTAATGGGAGAAGGAAGTCTCCTGGCAGGATGGGAACAAGCAGCACGGGGTTTAATCTTTGCAAATGCCAGGTGTATATTGTAAGTGAATTTGGCTTGCTACTTAATAGCAATGAATCAATTTCCTGTCTAATGTATTTACCTGTATTTGCAAAGAGAATCAATTTACCATACTCATGAATGACAGCAACAGGAGTGTTTTGTTTTGGGGAATGTAAAGCCACAACAGACTCCGTGTTACTGTCCATCTTGCTGCACTGTTTACCCTCATCATGGCTCCAATCACCTTCAGGACTTGCCTTCTTCGTTTTTCTTCATTGAGCCTTCTCTCTCACTTCATTCCAGCCTTGTTTCTGGATCTTCCTGGTTGTCTCGTCGAGAAAGTTTCCTCTAATCTTTGTAGCCATCTCATTCTCTTGTTTTCAGAGCCCCTAGAATTATCTTGCTCGTTTATTGTTGAGTCTCTGTCCCTGGAAGACAAAGTACTAGAACAGGCCTGGTCTGTACCTTTTATTGTTGATGAGTGCGAGGTTTTCTCCTCTAGGCCTCTCTTCATCCTTGGTTAAACCTCTATCAAAGCTACAAAGTCTTCTGTTACCAAGCCACTCTACCTTCACTTTCTCTCACTGCCCCGTCCTTGGGCTAGGTTGGCCTGAATGGGCCATACTTGTTGCCTGCTTTCCTCCCTTATGGTATCTTCAGATTTTGGCAAGGATGCCCCTTGGATGTATGCTGTTTTGAATTTACCCAGGGCACTGTAAGAACAAATGGGACAAATTCCACCCACAGCGGTTTGGCAGACCTTTGGTGACTCCTAAAGTAAACTCTGCGAAGGGAAGGTACAGGACTTTCTCTGGCAAGTGGACATGGGAATGAGGAGGACTTCGAGGAAATTTCAGACAACGGGGGTGACATGGACACTGGCAAAGTTTGTTCAGGGCGGCTTGAGAGGGCCTGGAGGGTGTGCTATGGCTCTCATAAGCTGCTGAAATGTGTCTCAGGAAGTGAGATTGTGTGGCTGGCAGATCCTCATGCTACGAGAACATCCTTACCCAAGACAGCCATCATGCTAAAGGCTGCTGCCTGTGTCCTCAGAGCCACAGCTTACATTCACCTTGGTCACTTGTGTTACCCGGTACTTAAGTACTTTAGGAAAATGTGCTGGCTCAGAAAGAGAAAAAGAATAGGAAGGTGGGTCCAGGTGGAATCTTCCACTGAGTCTGCATGCCCCAACTACTGCTTCGGCAGACAGAGCTTGTCTGGCCCCTGCAAATCCCAGGCAGTTGGCATCTTCTCAGGTACCTCTTCTGTCAGGTCTAGGATAAAGGCTTTTATTCTTCTGTATCTAAGAAAATACTTTCAGTAGTGGCTGAAATGCCTTTAAAATAGAAAATTATTGGAAATGTTTTTTTTTTTTTTTTTTTTTTTTGCCTTGTCACTCTGGATTCACTATGGTAGAAGAGGAAAGAGTTATCCCCTCTAGACCAGGAGGGCCTGAGTTCAAATCTTACTTTTCATTAAACAGATGGCACTGAACCTTAATTTGCCGATTGTAAAATAAAAATGGTGATGGTATTCATTTCCTAGGCTAAGGGATAATTAATAAAATTGGAAAACTTGCAAAAATTATTCCTGGGACATGTATCAGGCACCACAGTACTTGCTTTAGGAACATTTTCTCTTTCATTGTCTTAAGAACCTGGAATTGTAGCAACTATATTGTATTAATGTGGAAACTGAAGCTCAAAGCAAAAAAAGTTAAGAGACTTCCCTAGGTTCACACATACGGCATGTGTTCGAAAAGTTAGACTTAAGGGCCGGGGATTTAGCTCAGTGGTTCCAGTGCCTGCCTTGCAAGTACAAGGGTCCAGGTTCATTCCCTGTTAACCACATACAACTGTGCTGGGTGTGGAGACTCGCGCCCAACAGCAATCAATACCACATACCACAGTGTCAGGCGTGGTGGCTCATGCCTGTATTCCCAGCACTTGGGTGGCAGAGTTAGGAGGACTGCTATAAGTTCGAGGCTAAACTCAGGGCCAGCCTGAACTACAAACCCAGACCTTGTCTCAACAAAACAAAACAAAACAAAAAAGTTGGATTTAAACCTCAGGAGACCTAGAGACTTAGTTGCTTTAACAGATCATGGGAAGCCCTCAGGGACAGGCAGATGTGAGGCTCAGCTGCTGCTGCTGGAACCATAGTTTGAATTGTTACAGTGGACTCTCAAGTTATCAACAGCCTGACATAGGAACAATTTGGGTTAATTATAGTAAAGCAAGATTCATCTGTCTCTTGTTAGAGTGCTGTACTATAGATCTCAGCTGTATTGACTTAGAATCAACTTGAGTTACTGTTGGGAGCTGTTTCCTACAGTGCCATGGCCGCCTATGTGTGGCGAGCTGATCTAAGATGGCGCCGAGCACTGAGCCAAGGGGCGTAAGTCTC
>PVIR01043879.1:0-11503 GCA_004026965.1 Petromus typicus
GCAGCAGGTTTAGAGCGTCTGTTTTAATATTTAGGTCTCTTATCCACTTTGATTTTAGCTTGGTACATGGTGAAAGAGTTAGGTCTAGTTTTAGTCTTTGGCAGTTTTTCCAGAACCATCTGTTAAAGAGGCTATCTTTCCTCCACTGAGGATTTTTGGCTCCTTTGTCAAAGATGAGGTGGCTCAGTGTATCTGGAGGAGTTTCTGGATCTTGTAGTGTACTCCTTTGATCCTCAGGTCTGTTACTTTGGCAGTACCATGCAGTTCTTATCATGGTTTCTTTATATAATTCTTTCAGGTACGGAGTTGTAATACCCCCCCCCACACACACCACTATATCCCTGTTGCTTAGTATTGCTTTTGCTATTCTAGGTCTTTTGTAGTTCTAGATGAAACTTTGGATTCTTTTCTCTAGATCTGTGAAATATACTTGTTGGGATTTCAATCGAGATTGTGTTGAATCTGTATAGGAGTTTGGGAGTGTAGCCATTTTGACAATATTGGTTCTTCCTACCCAGGAAAAAGGTATGTCTTTCCATTTTCTTACATCATCTTCTATTTCCTTTTTCAGAATGCTATAGCTTTCAGAATAGAGGTCTTTCACCTCCTTTGTTAGATTGATTCCTAGGTATTTTATTTTGGGGGGTGCTATTGTGAAAGGGACTGACTCTCCAATTTCTATCTCAGTGGGTCTACTGTTTGTGTATATGAAGGCTATTGATTTTTGAACGTTGACCTTGTAACCAGCTATGCAGCTAAAATTGGCGATTAGGTCCAGCAGTTTTTCAATTGAGTTTTTAGGATCCTCTAGATAGAGTATCATGTCATCAGCAAATAATGAAAGTTTAACTTCTTCTTTTCCTATCTCTATTACTTTTATTTTTTTTTTCTCTTGATTATTTGCTGTGGCTAATATTTCAAGAACTATATTAAACAGAAGTGGTGAGAGGGGGGCATCATTGTCTTATCCTGGACCTTAATGTGAAAAGTTTCAATTTTTGACCATTTAGTATTATGCTGGCTGAAGTTTTCTCATAGACAGCTTTTATTAGTTTGAGATAGAGATCATCTATCCCAATCTTCTGTAGGGTTTTGAACATAAATGGGTGTTGTATTTTGTTAAATGCTTTTTCTGCTTCAATTGAGATGACCATATGGTTTTTTTCCTTGAGTCTGTTAACATAGTGTTTAACATTTATTGATTTACATATGCTGAACCATCCTTGCATAACTGGGATGAATCCAACTTGGTAAGGGTGTATAATCTTTTTGATAATTCTCTGTATTCTGTTTGTTAGTATCTTACTGAGCATTTTTACATTGATTTTCATTAGAGATATTGGCCTGTAGTTTTTTTTTTTTTTTTTTTTTTTTGGGGGGGGTCTTTCCCTGCTTTTGGAATCAGGATAATGATTGCTTCCAGGAATGAGTTTGGGAGTACTACTTCCCTTTCTATTTCATTAAAGAGTTTAAGAGGTACATTCACTAACTCTTCCCTAAAAGTTTTATAGAATTCAGCGGTAAAATCATCAGGTCTGGGACTTTTCTTTGTTGGCAAGTTTTTTATTACATTTTCAATTTTACAGATTGATATTGGGGTATTTAACATTCCTATATCTTCTTTATTTAGCTCTGGAAGTTCATATATATCTAGAAATCTATCCATTATTTTTTTACATTTTCTGTTTTATTAAAGTATAAATTTTCAAAACAGATGTTTATTATCCTCTGGACTTCCTCTAGGTTAGTAGTAATTTCCCCATTCTCATTACCAATAGCACAGATATTAGCCTTTTCCTTCCTTTTTAAAATAAGGTTGGCTAAGGGTCTATCAATTTTGTTTATCCTTTCAAAGAACCAACTCTTTGATTCACTGATTTTTTTGTTGTTGTTGTTTGTTTTTGAGACAAGGTCTCACTCTGTAGTTCAGGCTGGCCCTGAGCTCAGCCTCCTACTCACATCACAGAAATCCTCCTGCCTCTGCCTCCCGAGTGCTGGGATTACAGGTGTGAGCCACCACTCCCGGCACTGTGGTATGTGGTACTGATTGCTGCTGGGGTGAGTTTCCATGCCCAGTATTGTTATGTGGTTACTGGGGATAAAACCCGGGCCATTGTGCTTGCAAAACAGGCACCAGAACCACTGAGCTAAATCCCCAGCCCAATTCATTAATTTTTTGTACTGTTCTCTTAGTTTCTATTGCATTAATTTCTGTCCTCATTCTTACACTATCTTGCCTAGTACGAAATTTGGGTTTGTCCTGCTCCTCTCTTTCTAGTCGCTTGAGGTTTAGCATTAAATTGTTTATTTGTACTTGCTTTGTTTTCTGGATGTGGGCCTTCACCGCTATGAATTTTCTTCTCAGAACTTCTTTCATTGGGTCCCATAAATTTCTATATGTTTTATTGGGGTTATAATTTAGTTGTAAGAACTGTTCAATTTCTTCTCTAATTTCTTCTGTGACCCATTGGTTGGTCAGCAGAGTGTTGTTCAGTTTCCATGTATTTGAGAGGCTCCTGGGCTTTCCTTTGCTATTCAGTTCCAATTTCAGGGACTTATGGTCTGACAGTATATAAGGGATAACTTCAATCCCTTTACATTTGCTTAAACCTGTTCTATGAACTAACACATGGTCTACTTTGGAGAATGATTCATGAGAAGCTGAGAAGAATGTAAATTCTGACTTTGAGGGGTGAAATACTCTGTAGGCATCTATTAAGTCCATTTGCTGAAGAGTATGGTTTAGCTCAAATGTTTCCTTATTGACTTTTTGTCCAGTCAATCTGTCTCTTTGTGATAGTGGGGTATTTAGGTCCCCTACTATTATTGCATTGGAGTTTATCTGGTTTTTCATATCCATTCATGTTTGTTTTATATAGTTGGGTGCATTCAAATTCTGAGCATAGATATTTAAGATTGTGATTTCTTTCTCTTGGATTTTTCCCATACTAAAAGGTAGTGTCCATCTTTATCTCTCATTGTCAGTTTTGGCTTGAAGTTTATTCTGTCTGCAAATAAGATTCCCACTCCTACTTTTTTTGCTGTTTCCTGTTGCATGGAGTATTTTTTTCCATCCCTTTACTTTCAATCCATAGGTTTCTTTCTGAATTAGGTGTGTTACCTCTTGTAGCCAATTGTAGGATTTGCTTCTTGATCCATTCTACCAGTCTGTGTCTCTTGGCGGGTTGAGTCCATTGACCTTAATGGTTATAACTGACATAGGTAAATTTAGTGCTTCCATGTTTTTCTGTTCTTGTCTGTTTTATTCAACTTTTACCCTTTCCCCATCAGTTTCTTGTTTGGTCCCATGGGTTGACTCAGTTAGGTCTCATGGATTTGTAACTTTCCGTATTTTTCTCCAAGATATTCTTTAGAATGTTATGGAGTACAGGTTTCATATTTGTCTAGTTTTTCAGGTATTCTTTGTTGTTGAAGTATCTTATTTCCCCATCAATTTTGGAGGATAGTTTTGCAGGATACATCAGTCTGGGTTGGAAATTGTTTTCCTTTAGGGCTTGAAACACTTCACTGGAGGCTCTTCTTGCATTGAATGTTTGAAATGAAAAGTTTGTTGTGATCCTAACGGGCTTCACTTGGTATGTAATTGTTTTCTTTTCTCTGGCTGCTTTCAGTATTTCATTTTTTTTTTTTAACTCTGGAACTTTTATAATTATATGCCTAAGTTAGATTTCTTTCTTTCTTTCTTTCTTTCTTTCTTTCTTTCTTTCTTTCTTTCTTTCTTTCTTTCTTTCTTTTTAGTTTTTTAGACAGAGTCTCATTTTGTTGTTCAGGCTGGCCCTGAGCTCAGCCTCAAACTGACATCACTGCAATCTTCCTGCCTCTGCCTCCATAGTTCTGGGATTATAGGCATGAGCCACCACACCCTGACCTGTGATATGTGGTACAGGTTGCTGCTGGGTGTGAATCTCCATGCCCAGTGTGGTATGTGGATACTGGGGATCGCACTTGCAAGACAGGCACCAGGACCACCGAGCTAACTCCCCAGCCCTAGGTTAGATATTTTTCATGTCATGGGTGAGTGAAGTTCTGTATGCTTCATATATGTGTATGTCCACTTCTTTTCCTTTTCCTGTGAAGTTTTCTGCCATTATCTCTGTGAATAGTTTTTTATGTCTTTAGCATTGTCTCCTGCTTCCTTAGTGACTCCAATCAATCTTATGTTAATCTTCTTTGAATTATCTAGGAGTTGTTGGATTGATTTTTCATTATCCCTTGCCTTTTTCTAAAGATTATGCCTTTCCTGTTCATTGGTTGAGATCCTGTCTTGCAGGTCTGAAATTCAGTCTTCTGCCATATTAATTCTATTGTGTAAACTTTCATTTTCTTTCTTAATTTTCTGTACCTCTGCTTGTAGGTGTTTAAAAGGTTCCATTGCTTTTACTATCTTGGATTCTATCAACTTGATGATTTCCTCTTTAGCTTTATTAATCATCGTATTGACTGTGTCCTATATCTCTGTTTTCATCTCAGAGTTCTGTTGTGATTTTTATTTTACTAGGTCTGCTTTGGTTACCATTTCTGAGGACCCTGGAGACTGGCCTTCAAACTTCTCTCTTTCCCTTCCCCTTGTGTTACCTATGGATCAGGATCTTTGTATCTGAGAATTTGAATGTTTCTTCATCTCTGAGTTTTTGTCATTGCTGTTGTTTTTGGTTTTGTATCTGTCCTGTTTTCTGTCAATGTATGTTGCAAATCTCTTTCCTTCTAATATTTAGGACCCTTAACATATCTGTGTTTCCGTAGTTGTTATTTACAGTATGTATTGGGACCAAAAAAAACCAAACAAACAAACCTTTAGTTCTGGCACATGATACGAGGCACTCAAACAATACATTCAGAATAGTTTCTTCTGTATGCTTAGAGGCAGGAAGGCCCTTGCTCCTGTACTGCTGCAATGGCGCTGCCTGAGGTTCCAATAGGCTGGCCTACTCACCAATAAATGGTCCCTTGATGTACTTGTGCAATTTATGTGGAGAAAAGCAGGCTCTGGCCCTGCTTGGCTGTGATGGTCCTGACTGCCTCTTCCCTGCCTCTTCCTGCTATTATACTGAGTTCCTCGGTGCTCTTCCAGCTTTGGCCTGATGGCCAGCAGGCTCTGACCCCGGCGCAACTGCAATGGTGCCGGCTGCCACCTCCCCAGCTCTGCCTGCTGTTATAATTAGTCCTTGGGTGCTCTTCCAGCATGGGAATGGAGGCTGGTAGACTCCAACCCCTGTGCAACTACAGTAGCGCCGGCCACCCCAGATTCATCTAATTTTGTCTGCAGTGTAATATGAGAAGTGGTGAGGTTTAATCAGACAATTGGAAGCACTGGCACATATTTAACCTGAAGAAAATGATATTTTATCTATGAGCAAGAACAGTCACCTTCCATTATTTTGTGTGCGTTGAGCATGAAAAGTATTAATGACTAGATTTCCAGAATGTAATAATAGAAATTTTCTCCAGAGAAATATGGGATTATATAAATACTAAAACAAGTCTGGAACAAATGGTACTTCTAGGTTTATCCTTATATAGTTTTTGCATGTATCAGTTTATTTTTTTATTATTACATGTTTGCAAGTATTCTTTTATTTTGTCTCTTGTTCATAAATCTGAGGATGTAGCCACTGTTATTAATAGGACATGTAATAGAAGATATGCAATAAAAAATATTTAAGAGACACATGGTTCATGCTGTCTCTACATATTTCCCCTTTCTAAAACAGCCATATTCTCCATCTTCAACTCCTGAATCAAAATATATTCCCAAGCAGAAATTCAACATTAATCTTTTAAAACTTGATATATATTTAAGATGACATTTCATTTATCCTACAGCCATTTGCATTTGAAATTTGTTTCAGTGTAAAATTGAAAAATTTATCAGTTAAAGTGTACAGTACAGTACAATGAAAATAGTTCAGTACTGTTATTTTGAGCATCTATATACACCTCCACCTTATCAAGATTGCTTTTATTGAAGTGTCTCTGATACAATAAGCTAATATTGTAAGGACTGGAAACTATCGTGCAAGCTCAACTGAACTTTTGCTTTTCTCACATATAATAAGGAGTGCACAATATTATTGAAAATAGATAGGAGTATCTTTAAACTCAAATCTTATAATGTTACCAATAATAGTAGATCTAGCCATCTCTTTTTTGAAATGCATCTGAATTTTAAAACAGTAAATGAGTTAGCAAAAAAGAATAAAATTTGTTGCTTTGAAAGAAAGACTAGTGGCTACATAAGATCTTTCTTATTTATTTAAATCAGAGTGGCTACAAAAATAATTGAGAGTTGCTATACTCAGAGGTACAAATGTTACGGAGCAGGATAGCTGACAATATTCAAGAAATGCTTATATTCACTTGAACCAATGCATGTCATTTCATTGATCAAAGCTGTCTATTCAAAGACAGACACTCAAATTCAGCAAAACCATGTGAAGTAAATTTAACGAAAAGCAGAGAGAACAAAAGAAAAAAGAAGATTCTTCTTAACATTGCAGCAAACTGTGAGCAAAAAGATTAAATTCTTTGTAACCCTGGTGCTAAGAACACAGAATTGTTAAAACAATGACCAATTATAAATTTGAAACCTTTCAGGTAAAATAGGTTTGGCAATTAGAATAAGTTGATATTTTCCCAATTAGTTGCTTGTACATTTTTCATGTGCCCATTTGTATGTATTACACACATCAACACAATTACACATGTATTTTTATCTTCCTCATGAGTAGCAAGAGTAATTTATTCAATTCTGTAAAAGAAATAAATAGGCACAATTTTATTTAGAATAGTGATTGACAGATTATTCATGTCTATATGTTTTAGGAGACATACAACATTCTATATCACTAGTAGTTTGTGAAAACCTCAAAAACTCTAAGCAATTAGGAAAAGAATATCCACAAGTCATTTCCCTAGCAGCTTAATCCATTCAATCACTCCATTTGTTTCTACTCAAGATGTTTTCAGCATATAGGAGATCCAACTCTGCAAGGAGATTTACCATGTTGTGAAATAAGAAAGGAGCACTGCTTCCTTCAATAGTCATTGTCACTGGCTTATCTAAAAAATGTTATTGTTTGAAGTTAAGATGCAGAACTCATGGAAATGCTTACACTTTATCAAAGGATAGAATGATTTTTCATTAATCCCTCTTCCCACATCACTTTATGGAAAAATTAAGGATTCAGCAATTACCTTAAATGGAGAGTCATAAGAAGTCATCAAGGCATCTGTGTTACAGTGTGGCCTAGGTACATCCCTATCAAGTATCAAGGAATAGAGGGGAGAGTGGATTTAGGGTTTAAAGCATGATTTATCTGAGTAAATGGACATTATAATTTACTTACTTTAAAAGACAGGAGTTTCCAATAAGATATAACCAGAAAGGCATCTTGGGACATCTCCTAAAAATTTTGAGAATCTTCACTGAGTCAAGTTAGATTTTTTTCCTTTTAATTCTCTACATTTGTTTACTCTGAAAGTCAGAGATACTTATATTATCTTCTGGGGGAGGTTAAATCTTTTTTCCTGGATGTAAAATTTTTTCATACATAGGACTTTAATGTTCTACTAATGCTTTATTTTATCTTGCTCTCTGCATGGCCAAACAACTTATTAGCTTTTAGAATTGTCAGTGCTTTCTTGGCAAGTATTTCCCAGATAAGGGTTTCACTTTTTATTTCTTTTACTCATAATGACTAAAAATTATACACAAAGAAAGAAATAATATTTCTCATTTTTAAGGATTAAATTACATTTATTTTAAAATAAAATTTAGAAATTATATAGTATATTTTTTATTTCTTAAAACAAGAGAATATGAGAAAAAATTCAAAATATTTTGGGTGAATTCTTTTTAAAAATTTTTATAATGGAGAAATAGAATTTGACTAATTAGTTCATTTATAATCACTATTTTTTAGCAGAATGCCAGAACAATGATATTATCCAATGCTATAATAATAGTTTATCAGTAACAATTCCTATGAAATATCTCTATCTTTTTAGGAAACTGATTTTTGTCTTCCTTATAAAATGCCAGTAGGTTAGATAGAACTCTCAAACAAATTGGCATAGGGAAAATCTTTATGAACATAACCTCAGCCACATGGGAACTATCAGAAGGAATCAACAACCAGGATAACAACTTATTAAACACTTGTGCACAGCAAGAGAAACCACTAGCATAGTGAAAAGAAAATACACAACATGGAAAAAAATCTTTACCAGCTGTTTCTCAGACAAAGGAATACTATCTAGAGTATATAATGAACTTTAAAAAATATTTCCCTAAAATTTAGGAATCCAATTTAAAAAATGGGCATCTGAAGTGAACAAACACTCTTCAGAGAAAGATGTAAAAGCAGCAAAGAAATATATGAAGAAATTTTCAGTCTCACTGGTCATTCAAGAGATGCAGATGAAAACAGCACTGAGATTTCATCTCAAACCATGAATGGTTGCTATCATGAAATCAACCAACAGAAAATGCTGGTAGTGCTAAGGAGAGAAAAGAACCCTTCTCTGCTGATGGTGGTAATGTAGATTGCTACAACCACTGTAGCAATCAGTTTGGAGATTCTTAATAAAAGTAGGATTAGAGGTCCCATTTGACCCTGTTATTTCCCTGCTAGGATATAAATAAAATAATTAAAAGATTCATACCGCAGAGTCAGATGTACACACACATTTTTAGCAGCTCAGTTTGTGATAGCTAAATCTTGGAAATAGCCCAAATACCCATTAACAGGACACTGGATAAAGAAGTTTTTAAAAAAGTAAATAAAATGGAGTATTTATCAGCTATAAAGAATGATAAATTGGAGCCTGTCAAGAATCATGGACAATTTATTCAGATTTAAGACTTATTTAACGGAATTTACTTACTTGCACTTGAGGATGTCTGCCCTGCCCTGTGGGATCAACTACTGGGATTATTGCAAATATCTGCCCCACTCTGTGAGATCTCAAACTACAGGGATTGCTGCACTAAGATTATTGGCTGTAGGATTTACTGGGGCTTATTGGGATTAAGGATGTCTGCCCTGCCTTATGTAATCTTCAACTACAGGGATTATTTGGGACCACCCTGTTTTACACATACTAGTATTATTGGGTGAAGGCTTGGTATCAAATAAAGCTGCAGGTCAGCTCAGGTGATGGGTTCTTCTGTTCCCACTTCTGCTGCTGCAGTATCTGGCCTTTGGCTACCACTGCTCAGAGTAGCAAGAGTCAAGCCTGGGCTCAGCCTTTTTCTCACGGTTCTGACTTTGTTGTTCATTGGCTATTAATGTTTTAACTGTGGGATTACTGGGGAATTGGAGTTCCTCTATGAGAGTTTTGGTTGAGTCCTCTTCTCTGGACTCTACCACAGGAGTTATTCATACTCAAATGTATGTACATAGAGGATATACTCATAAATGAAATAAATAGGATACATATTTGTAAATATTGTATCATCTCTCTAGTATGAGAAACTGAAAGTGTGAGTGGTTTCCAAATGTATGATAGGAAATAGCAAGAAAATGTTAAAAAACAAAAAGGAAAGGGGAAGGTAAGAGTCAGGAAACAGGGATAGACAAAATTTTATGGTAAAAAAAGAAACAAATATATGTATACAGAGGATGAGGCATTGTAGGGATGGCAGGAAAAAATGAGAATCAAGATATGCCATGTACTGGTACGAACTCTCAGTGTTGAACGTGAACATGAGTTATGTATATAATGTACCAATAAAATGGATTTAAAAAATAAAATGTCATTAAATAACATTTTATTATATGTCATTAATATATTTGATACAATTAATATGAAACATAAATATGTTTTAATGATTTTTTCATATAAAGTAAATAAGCAAAGCATTTTAAACTCGCATCAATGAGGATGTTTTTTGAAATGAAAATCAAGTTTAAATCTTTGTAATTTGCCTCTCAGTCATAATGACAACATGGGATGTTTTTCCTTATATATAACTTTCTTGAATTCTATTCATGCATATGACTTTGAAAAAATGAACTTCTCACCCTTTCACACCTTTCACAGCTTACATTCTAAAAGAACAACAATGATAAAAATGTGTTAGCAACCAGTTATAATCCTCATAGAAAGAAGTAAAATTTAATAGGAGTAAGAAAAAAAAGTCTCATTTTGCCCTAACTTAGCTACTATGAAGAGACTTGGAGTCAGCGAAAGAGTGCTCAGATTTCAGATCTGTTCCTTATTATCAGAGTCATTCTGGAGATTTATGAGGCATTAGAAAGACTTAGATTCAAATCTGAACACCATCACTGACTGAAAATGTGATCTTTAATATCTCACATAAACTTTATGAAACTTGGTTTCTGTATTTATAAAAGTAGTGGTGGGGAAACATCTTGTTGATTGAGGATAGTGATTAGAAAGGAAACACTTGTTAGATTTCTAGTGTCTTCTTTCTATCAAAGGATTCAAGCATATTTGCGAGTTTACCAAATGTGTTAGTGCTTTAAAAATCTGGAAAACATTTTCAGTCAGTTTTCTGTGTGCCTTGTATATTCCTAAGGGCTGCATAAAATTTTCCTATTCATTCTTGTCCAAAATCTGGGATTTTCTAGTACTGCTACATTACATTACAGAAAAATTTCACTAAAGTTTTTCTTAAATGGATAAATGGCCAATATCAATGTCCTATTAAGAGTGACAATTCTGAAGCTGGAAAAACTGGTTTTCATCTAATATCTGCTACTTGTTTGCTGTGTACTTTAAGGTAAAAAATTGGTAATTGTTTTCGTGCTTTGTTCTCCCAGACTGAAAAAAAAAGAGGACATTTAGGATTTTTTTATGATGCTAATGTATTAGTTTTACACAAGTAATTAAACTTCTTTAAAGTGTATCTGAAACATTTTAAGTTTTCCATCTTGTTATTATTATTAATTAAGATGAACCTCTAGAAAGAAGATTTAAAGTAAATACATAAAATTTTTTTCTGGATATATTTGTTGGATGAACACAATTACATAGAATGCATATTGAACTAAATAAAGTATTACAACTCTTTTTAACTATCACTGAACATATTTTTTATGTTTATTTTTGCTTGATCATTCAGTTTCTCAATTTTAATAAAATTTTATAATTTTTCTTTTGTTTTGATAATATATTGCAAGGTTTCTAATTTTTAAGTCTCATATCTCATCAAGCGCTCAATGCCCGTGGGTCCAAATGAACATTCAATGGACAAGCTCATGTAGTAATTCTTACATAGAAGGACATGGGAAATCTGTCACGGTAAAGGACTGTGGGATACTGCTAAGAGCAGGACACAATGTGCTTGCATAAGCGAGATAAGATCATATGCATTTCATCTCTCACTTAGTATGAATTTTTTCACATGAATGTATGTGTTACATACATTGTATTGTATGTGAGGAGGTCAAACAATAAACAGTTTGGATGAAGCCCCATAAGGCATTAAGCCTCTTTTTTTAACCGGTGCAGACAG
>PVIR01043880.1:0-11498 GCA_004026965.1 Petromus typicus
AAGGGCCCGGGTTCGATTCCCCGGTAACCACATAACAATACTGGGTGTGGAGACCCACACCCAGCAGCAACCAGTACCACATACCACAGTGCTGGGCGTGGTGGCTCACGCCTGTAATCCCAGCACTCGGGAGGCAGAGGCAGGAGGATTGCTGTGATGTGAGTTTGAGGCTGAGCTCAGGGCCAGCCTAAACCACAAAAGCGAGACCCTGTCTCAAAAAACCTAAAAAAAAAAAAAAACATGTTGTTGTTGGTTTTTTTAATAAAATGGAGTATTACTCAGCTGTAAAGAATGATAAATTCGAGAAATTTATAGTTAAATAGATGCATATGGAGGCCATACTCATAAGTGAAATAAATGGGACCAAATATAATGACCATACCATTTCTCTAGTGTGAGAAACTTAAAGTGTAAATGACAGTCAAAACATTTAATAGGTATTGAGAAATAGAAAGAAAATCTTCAGAGGGCAAGAAGAACTTTAGAGGGGACAAAGAAGAGAAAGAAACATTTTGGAGGTGCTGTGCTCAATCTTCTGGATGTGGACATTCAATTTTCCCACCACCGTTTACTAGAGAGGTCGTCTTTCCTCCTTGGCCCCTTGGTCAACGATCAAGTAGATAGGGCTGGGGATTTAGTTCAGTGGTTCTTGTGCCCGCCTTGCAAGTTCAAGGGCTAGGGTTTGATCCCTGGTAACCACATACAATATTGGTTGTGGAGACTCACGCCCACCAGCAATCAGAACCACATACCACAGTGCAGAGCATGGTGGCTCACACCTGCAGTCTTAGCACTTGGGAGGCAGAGGCAGGAGAATTGCTGTGATGTGAGTTTGAGGCTGAGCTCAGGGTCAGCCTGAACCACAAAGTGAGACCCTGTATCAAAAAAAAAAAAAAATCAAATAGCTTTATGTGTCTAGGGATATTTCTTTTTTCTCCTATTATGTTCTGTTGATCCGCATGCTTATTTTTTCCCAATACCATGCTATTTTAACCACTACAGCTTTACTATATAACTTGAAGCCTGGGACTGTTGCACCACCTACTTCGGTTTTGTTCCTCAAGATTGTTCCTACTCTGAGTCTCTCCGCATCTCAAATGAATATTGTGGTTGTTTTCACTTGGTCGGTTAGAAACACCACTGGCATATTGGGATTGCATTAATCTGTATCAGTTTGGGAGTGTGGCCACTTTGGTTATATCGGTTTTGCATATCCAAGAACAAAGGACATCTTTCCGTTTGTTGACATTGTCCTTGATTTGCTTGGTTAGTATGATGCAATTTTTATTGCAGAATTCTTTTACTTCCTTATTTAGGTTGATTGCTAAGTATTTAATTTTTCATGCTGTTGTGTATGATTCTGTTTTCCTACTTTCTTTTTCAGTGAACTCATTATTAATGTATAGGAATACTTTTGATTTTTTGATTTATTTTGTATTTTTCTGTATTGCTGAGTTTGATTCTTAATTCTAGGACTCTTTGGTGGTGTTTTTGGTTTTGCAAGTACAGGATAGTATCGTCTGCACATAATGATGCTCTGACTTCATGCTCCCTGTAGATATCGGCTTTGTGGCTGATTGCTCTGGCTAATGTTTCAAGGACTGTGCTGCAAAATAAATGATGACAGTTGACAGTTTTGTCTTGTTCCTACTTTGGAGGGAATGATTTCAGTTTTGCACCATTTAATACGATGTTTTCAGTGGGTTGGTCATAAATGATTCTGCTGGATTAAAATAAGGTCCTTCGATGCCTATTTTCCTAGGGGTTTTTAATCATAAATAAATGTTGTTTTTGGTCAAGGTCTTCCTCTGCACCTGCTGAGATGATTATGTGACACTTCTCCCTGCTTCCATTTATGTAATGAATTACATTTGTCGAAGTGCACAGGTTGAGCCACTGTTGCACGCTTGGGGTGAAGTCTGCCTGGTCATTGTGTATGATCTTTTGATTATTTCTTGCTTCCTGTTTTTCAGTACCTTGTTATGAATATTTGCATCTGTGTGTATTACAGAGATTGGCATGCATTTCTCTTTTTGTTTTGGATCCTTATGTGGTTTGGGGATCAGGATAACATGAGTTTGAGTATGATTTGAGAAGTACTCTTTCTCTCTCAGTATTATTTAATAGCTTGAGGACTATTGATCTCAGATCTTCCCAGAAGTTCTTGTAGAATTTGGCTATAAATCTGTCAGGTCCTGGGCTTTTCCTAGTGGTAATTTTCCTATTCCTGCTTCAATATCAATGTCTGTTATTGTACTGTTCAAGATTTTTAAGTCTTTTTGTTGAAGTTTTAGTAATTCATGGTATCTAGGAATCTTTCCATTTAGTCTGATTTCTCCAGTTTTTTGACTCATATGCTTGTGAGGTAGTTTCCAGGTTGTGGTCACGTCCGTGTGATTTCACCTTTCTCGTTTCTAATTGCATTGGTTTGCATAATTTCCCTTTTTTGGTAAGATTGGCTAAGGGTTTGTTTATTTTGTTTCTTCTTTCGAAGAAACAGGTCTTCGATTCATTAATCTTTGAGGTTTGGGGGTTTTCTAGGGGGTTTCTTTATCCATTAATTTTTTTCTCTAATCATTATAATTTCTGGTACAAACTCTGGGTTTAGAAAATTCTTGTTTTCCTAGGACCTCAAGATGCTTCATTCGGTTGTCTATTTGGGTTCAGTCTGCTTTTTGAATGTGCATATTCACCAGTATAAATCTCCCTCCTCAGCCTGCTTTCATCCTGTCCCATATGCTCTGGTTTGTTGTAATAACATTATAATTTAATTCTAGGAACTGTTCTTGTTTAGTTATTCCATAACCTTTCCTTCCTCCGGTGTGGATCACACAAGGCTAGCGTCAGCCATGACGCAGGGTGTGGGGCACCCAGTTCCTCCCTCCGCCTGCTTCCCACACAAGCAACGTGAAGCCTAGGGCTGCTGGCTGTGTGTGCAAGTCATGCTGTTCCTTTCTGCTGCTGCCTCTTGTGTGAGTGGGGATGGCAGCAGCTCTGGCTGGGAGATAGTTCGTGGGTTCTCTCTGCTCCTGCTGCTCACAACCAGGGGCAGCAGGAGATACAGCACAGGTCCTCTCTCTATGCCTCATTTTAGTAACCTCAGGTTGCACAGTAAGACAGATGTTTCCTACTGTTACTGCTGATTTGCATTTGCTCCTCACTGAAGTGGGTGCACACGACCTCTGCTCATTCGTGTCAGAGTCTCAGTTTTTCTCATTAATTTTTAACACCGTGTCACATTGATTGCTGGAAACTTGGTATTAATTGAATTATTTCTTTTTAAATCAATATTACCAAACATTTACAGACTCATCATAATGATTTTTCTTTGCTATCTCCTAATGTGATATGTAGTTTTAATTCTTCAAAGTAATTGACTCTATCTTTATTGTGCAAGTTCTTCCATTTGGTTGAACTGTGATATGTTTTGTCTGCTGTGGATTTCAGACAAACCATCATTCAGAGACCCTTCTAAGCATTTTATGGCTTAACATCTACAAGTAAAAATGACCTTAAATTTATTTTAATACAATATAGATGTTTTAAATAATGAGGGGTAAAAGAATGTGATGGTAATAAAGAAAAAAGGAAACTCACAAATAGGTACATATCCCATCTTTTCTCTGGTGAGAGAAAATAAAGATGTAAATGAGTTCTAGAACTGTATGTTATATATTGTGAAATAGAAAATACTCAAAGTGAAATAGGGTGAAGGGGGAAAAATAATGAGAGATTATAACAAAAAAGAAAGGAAACAAATTTTATGTATATAGGGGGGTGGTAGAGTGGGTAGGGCTATGGGAAAAAATGAGAATTAAGTTGTGTCTTATAGTGGTACAATTCCCCATTGTGGAGTGCAATCATGATGTGTATATGTAATGTACCAATAAAGACTTCAATTTTTAAAAAAAGAAAAAAGAAAACAAAGCTTATGTATATAGGGGGTGCGGGTTACAGGGTGGGGGGAGGGAAAAAATGAGAATCAAGTCATGTCATATCCTGGTAAAAACTCTCAATGTTGAGTGCGATAATGTGTATTCATACTGCACCAATAGAGATTTGAATTTTTAAAAAATAATAATGACCTAGCACCCTCTATGAAATAGCTCTGCCCTTCTCCAAAGATTTTTTCCTAGACCTTTTTCAGACACCAAATTCACACATGTATTAAAGTGCCTTTTTAGTGTTACTCTGTTTCTTTGATCTTTCTACAGATCCTTATAGTCACATCACACTAAATGATACAATACGACTTTATGCCATTTAAGGTGTCACATCAGTACTTTACCTCAGTAATTGTTTTCTTCATATTTTTATAAACTACATTGAATTTATTGGAACATTTTAAGAGTACATTATGATCACATTTCTCAATGAGGAGGGGGCAATTTTTTCATATTAAGTAATATTTTAATTGTATATTTTCACATACTTTTAAACCTATGTTTAATGATAATAATTTTAGATTTTATTAGAGGAATAGGGAGGAGAAAGGAAGCAAGCAGACAAAGAAGTGAGGTATGTTATGTTCATGAACCAATTTCTAATGAAGAATGCAAACATTATGTACAGCAGACATACACTAAAGAATGGCTGCTATCTTGAAATCAGCCAGCAACAAATTCTGGCAAGGCTACAGAGAGAAAGGAACCCTTCTCCACTGCTAGCAGGAATGCAGACTGGTACAACCTCTATGGAGATCACTGTGGAGATTCTTCAACAAACTAGGATTAGAGGTCCCCTTTGACCCTGCTATACCCTGCTAGAGATATTCACCAAAGAATTAAAAGACTCATATGACAATGATGTATGTGCACCCATGTTCATAGTAACTCAGTTTATGATAGCTAAATCTTGGAAACAACTCAAATGTTTATCAGCTAGAGACTGGATAAAGAAGATGCAGTTTTTCAGTAGAATGGGGTATTACTCTGCCATAAAGAATGACAGGTTTGAGTCATTCACAGTCAGATGGATGTACCTTTAATACATCCTCATAAGTGAAGTAAATAGGTCACAAATGTGTAAATATCATATCTTTTCTCTGATATGAGAAACTGAAAATGTAAATGAATTCTAAAATGTATGTTAGATATTATGCAATAGAAACTATTCAAAGGGAAATGCAGTAAGGATAAATAATGAGGGGAAAGAAAAAATTGTGATGTAATAAAAAATGGAAACAAAGCTTATGTATATGAGGGTGGGAGTTGTAGGGTGGTAAAGAGAAGGGGAAAAGTGAGAATCAAGATGCCATATACTGGTACAAATTGTCATGTTGAATGTGATCAGATATGTATATAAAACGTACCTATTTCACAACTGAAAAATTAAGAAAAGACAACAAGAAGAAGGTAAGGAACCCCTAACAAAATACAGTCATCCCAAATATATCTTTCCTACTCACATTCACAAGAAACTGTTTCACTTTTCTGACAATGTATGTTTTTTATTCACCTGGTAGTCTCCTTTTATGCAAATACCTTAAAGCGCATAAAAAAAATCACATTGTATTCTATAAAAGTGACCACAAACTGCCAGACTGTTATTCAAGGATGGCAAGAATTAATTCAAAAATCAATTTCACACAAAGATAAGTGGAAGAATGTCCCTTATGGCTACTTTCCATATGTCATGCTAGTTTAAGACAATGAATGTACAAGGTTAAAAGTGCAGAGATGGAGTAAATGAAATTGTAGTCCAGTTTCAAACCTATAGCTCAAGATTTCTCATTTTTAAATTTATCTAAACTATATCAAGAGTAGATATAGGACCAAATATGAAGCTGGATGTGCATACATAGTTGTAATCCCAGCCCTCAGGAGGCAGAGACAGAAGGATCACTTTGAATTCAAGATCAGCTTGTGCTACTCAATGAGACCCTGTCTAAAAATTCAAAATCAGAGAGAAAAAGAATCTATTTTTTGAGATGGGGTCCCACTCAACCTCCATGCTTCTGGCCTACACTTGACTTTTCCCTTAGATCTGGGATTACAGCTGTGTGCCACCAGGCTTAGCTAGAAATAAATGTCATTTTGAAAAGTTAGATATAAATATATTTTAATTAAACCATAAATTATCCATCAGGTTGCATTAAACTTGCTTTAGTTTCACTTCTGTGATTTTTCAGATGACAGAGTTTGGAATGATCTTGAGTATTCTTTGAACAAATTTTTATTAATAGGGAATCAATCATAAGAATTTACCACGTAGGGAAGAAGCTGATACATGTGGTGACTTTTCTTGCATTTCCATTTTCGTACAAATGTTTAACCTTCTTCCATGGTTTTAGATGATTCTGTTGGCACATTTTATATACACATCAGAATCACAATCAACACTGACAGTGTTCCAGTACATCACACAACTTGATGCTAATTTTTTCCTATTCCCCTACCCACCCTACAACTCACCACCCTCATATATATAAGCTTTATTTTCTTTTTTACTATCAAATTTTTCTTTCCCTAATTTTGAATAAAAGAAGTCTACATGATGATTTTTAAATCTACATGTAATTATGTACCCATGTAGACATTTCTCTTACTCTCCACTGTTTCTTTTCATCAATAGAGCAGCGGAAGGTGTTTTAGGTGGCATAGAAGCCCACAGTAACAGTCGCTAAGCACGCTAGTGAACATAGGACCCTCTGTGAACAGGAAGCACAGGTCACTCCAACAGTGCGATGGCACTCGACGATATCATTATTTTATTGAATATCTATAGATTATAGAATAATTAGCCCTTGACCCTCAGAATGGCTTTCTTATTCTTCCCTTTATAGTTTTCAAATACCTTGTGATTTACAAACAGAGTTTAAGACACCTTAAAATAGTGTTAACGCATACAACAAAGTAAAATAGCATATCAAGAATACAGGGAGAACTAGAAGAAAGCAAAAATACTACGCATGAGGCTTGGTTTCATTATTGTGATTGCCTAATCATATTTGCTCTACATGTTCTCAGAGGCAAGGAAAACAGTATGTTGAACACCTTAGGTTATTTGTTTGAAGGAAGCAAATCAATTTTAAGACAGAAAAAGAGAGAGTCAGGGAGATAGAGATAAATTATAAATGG
Organism: Petromus typicus; assembly: GCA_004026965.1. Taxonomy (NCBI): domain Eukaryota; kingdom Metazoa; phylum Chordata; class Mammalia; order Rodentia; family Petromuridae; genus Petromus; species Petromus typicus. The sequence goes on from PVIR01043880.1 coordinate 7,080, forward strand.
ACTTCTCAAATGAGTATACATACAGAATAACAGACAAGATACCACTGACCAGAATCTTCTATAACTATAAACAAAACCAAAGTATAATATGTAAACACAATTTAGTGAGTTGGTTATTCAGAATACAATAAATATAAAATGATTATGTAACTAGTTGACTCAAAGAAAGAGGTGAAAATTACCCAGGGAAGTAAGCAGAGACCACCTGCCTTGATCTGTTTTACTTACATAGCACTGCTTCAACTAAAGGTTTAGCCAGGACCTACTTTGAAAACAGTGTGAAATCAAGTCCTTTGGAGTTTAGAGAAACAGCATTATTTGTTTTAAGAAAGTGATGTGTACAGTACCGCGCTGGTGAGCAGAAGGCTAATGCAGGCGGTCCAAGGGAGGCGCCTTGAGAGCACAGCCCGGAAGGTGAACACCCATCACACTCACAAGTGGAAGTTCTATCACCTCCTGTTGTCTCCAGAAATACAGTGATTTCTTTCTATGCTTTGAGTCAGTGTCATTGCCTTAGTCTAACAGTATGAACATATGTTTCCAATGGCACTCTGTAAGAGAGTTTGTAATTTCAAATCCCTAAGAATAAAAGGCTTTCTTTCGAAGAACAAGTTTATGTATATTCAAATCCTGGAAACATAATCATAAATTATATAAATATTTTGCAAGGGTTCTGTTCATTCTTTAAAGTCAAAAAAGATTCAATACTATTGCATGATTTCAAAACTTTGAAAGTCAAACTCCCAATGTAACCTGCTGTATTTTTAAAAAATCTGTTTGCTGTAAAGTGTTGTGATCATGCTAATGTATTTTTAAAACCAATTAAGCTTAGTCTAAACATCTCAAGAGTGAGGAAGATTCACTCCATTTTCATCTAAATCGCAGACAGAACCCTTAGTAAAAGCATTTGCATGCTGTGCTGAGAATGTTATGTCCGAGTAAACTGCTTAAATGCCACCCCCCAAAGTGCAAACCTAGTGTGTACTTTGGAAAACGAGTGTTTGAAAATCTAATACACCTAGATTAGTGGCAGGCTGTGTTGTATACAATGGTAGTATTATGCCAAGAGAGGTTGTTATCCAGATGAATTTACAGAATCACATGGAAAACTTGACTAAAGAGTTTTTTGGTTAGAAATGAAATGCATAACTGATTAAGATTCCCTTGACTTAAAAAAATAAAACCTGATTAATGAAAGGCCAGAAAAGTATTTTACATTATATTCTGAAGAGAAGTCACAGTCATGTTTTGACAGCTGAATAAGAACGAGATGAAATGAATTGTTTACTAACTCTAATTCATCTGCAGCTGTCTAAACAGGCCTGCTAGGTCCAGGAAAGCAAGCTCACCCCACAGGGTCATCCTAACAAAGTGAAGACAATTGGACTAATTAAATCTGTCAAGCATTTTATTCTACCAAAGTCAAAAACTAAAATGTCGTCACTCCCCAAAGCATTTCTCTGCTTCTGTAGCCTGACTACAGTACAAGGATCATCTTCCTGGTCCGTCTCCCACTGAGTCAGCATCTCCCAAGGCCATGTGGGTAGAACGCACCGCAGTGTGGATAAGGAAACAACCAAGTCACATTGATAAACAACCACAGTGGGTTAGTACAGGAGCACTCAGTTGTCATTGTAGTGTGTAAAACAAAACACACCGTGTCTTCTTTTAAAAGGGAGGTTGAAATGAAACACAATATCACAGCATGAATTTATTTGGTAAAAATGTTTCATATAATTTTTTAAAATATTATTATCTAGCTTAGTCTAAACATCTCAAGAGTGAGGAAGATTCACTCCATTTTCATCTAAATCGCAGACAGAACCCTTAGTAAAAGCATTTGCATGCTGTGCTGGGAATGTTATGTCCGAGTAAACTGCTTAAATGCCACCCCCCAAAGTGCAAACCTGGTGTGTACTTTGGAAAACGAGTGTTTGAAAATCTAATACACCTAGGTCAGTGGCAGGCTGTGTTGTATACAATGGTAGTATTATGCCATTGTATACAACACAGTATAGTAGTATATATTAGTAGTATATAGTAGTATATTATTAGATTATCTTTTTTGTGCCTTCCAAATTTAAAAAAAATTTACTTATGTGAACTCGCTGATTTTCTATAAAAGAATATGTTGAATAGTCATGCAATATAATTAGAAGAATAAAAAGTACAGTAAAACCTTGGATAATAACATGTGCAAGTATTCTGCAAGATGAACAAGCAATTCTAATAAATTTTAACTTGATAAATGGCCAATGCCCTCCAATACTAATAGTCTGTAGTGGCAAACTTCATGAGTCTCTGTCTGTCTCTCTCTCTCTCTCTCTTTCTCTGTCTCTCTTTCAGATGGTGGGTGATCATCTCCCAGCAGCAATAGGTTATGGAGATCTCACTTGCAGAAGAGGGGGAGAAAAAGGCAGATTCATCACTTCAAATGAGACTAAGAAGATGTGCAAAATGGGGGAAGGTGCAAACCTTTACAGACAAACACCGCCCAAACAGGACTATACCAGTGCAAGCGATGAATCTGCTTAGTGACCATGCGATGTCATGTTTTCACGAAATCCCCAACATGAAGCAAAAGCAAGAATTACTGAATAGGTTCCTTGTTAAAGCTGCACCAAAATAAAAAGGTTCCACTGAGCCGATAGATAGCAGTGATTCCATTCACTGATAGTGAACGTCTGATATAATACCTCCTCTGTTGCCTCCTTCAAACCAGCCACAAAGATTTTTGAAAGGTAACTGCTGGTTGTTTATTTTTCTTTATACTATGTATTTTCTTTATTATTTCTTACTAAATTACAGTACTGTAATCATTTTAAATGAATATTTCTGGGTTGTAGAATGAACCATCTCAGTTTCTGATATTTCTTATGGGAAAATTCACTTTGATACTCAAGTGCTTTGAATTGCTAGTGTGTTTCCAGAATGAATTTTGCTCACAAACCAAATCTTTACAATCTATAACATGAGGAAATAAGAACTCTCAAAAGAAACATATCAACATGTTAAAAAAATAATAAAAATGTAAAAGGTTCTCCAACCATTAAGTAACAACCAAAAGGTTAACGTTAGAGTGACTTCCTGAAGGAGATGTTCTTCTCAGCTATGGAAAACAAAGCACAGTGTGTGCTGCTGACCTCTGCGTGAGGAAGTTCTACCCTAATTATCAATTTGCTTGTTTATACTTGCCCTTAAAGTCTAAATTTTTGAGACTAGATGGGGGCTATTTGAATGTTATCCCTCTGTGTTGATACTCACTTGATGAGCAGCAAATAGGAAACAACTGATAAAGATTTATTGGTAAGTGCTTGATAAATTGTACAGGGTGAGAATCAAACTGGCAGCAGCATTGTATGAAAGAGTTGTTAGTTTTAAAAGAAATTCAGACCAAAATAGGAAGCACTCCAAAAAGTTTTCGCTTTTATCTTGGATATACCAATTAAGAGACTAAAAAACTAACAGACACAAGAAATACCAAAGAAGTTTAAGAGATCAGTGAAAATAAGGAAGTGTAAAATAATGGAGATTTATCAAGTATATAGATTTGACAGGGTCTTTCCCCAAATGTAGTTCATTAAAGGATATGGAGGCTTAAAGATTCTACAAGTTTTTAAAATTATAAAAATGAGATGGCATCTGGTTATGAATTATTTGTAGTTATTGGAAAAAACATCAGCACTTGAAAATTCGATTTAAGACTCAAATTTCTCATTTATTATGTATGTAACACTGAAGAAATTTTTTAAACTAAGTTATAGTTTTTTATTTAAAATGTAATTATTACATCTCAAACCCTAGAGTGGACCTGGACACTGTATTAGTAGCATTTAGTACAGCGCCTGACATATAATAAGTCATGCTTCACTGTCTACTTGTTTGTCTTTTGGCTGCATTTAGTTTTTTCTGTGCATTTCTTTGATGTCTGCATCTTTTTCAGACAAGGTTGGAAAGTCAGGAGAAAATACTATTAGAAGTCTGTGCGTATTCTATAAATGGCAGACAACGAGCCTCCGAGTTACTTGGTGGCACATTAGATGAGCACACATAGAGTAAGAGACGCTATCAATTATGGAGAACCCTCTGCATTTAACCTTTTACGCCGTTTTCCTCGATAGCACTGCTCGTGCTTCCGACTGAACTGTGGGGTGATCACTGAGCTGAAAGATTCTGGCGGGTTAGAGGATACAGCAGAGCTGTATTTGCTGGCACTCACGAGGAAGCGAGAAGGAGCAGTGTTTAAACTGGTGCGCTGCTTTCCCCCTGTCCACTCGGAACACTGCCTGGGGTCGTGAAAGAAATGCTTTCCTCCCAAGAGCACTGTCTTCCCGGCGCGCTTCCCTTGGGGCCGTCTGGATCCCTGCACGTGGTGCGCGGTTGGTCATCGACCTCACGTGCGCATCCCCATCGACCTCA